>JAQJVL010001953.1:10000-37812 GCA_035578905.1 Stictocephala bisonia | reverse complement strand
ATATTTTAGTTAGAAAAGGACTACAATTTTTCACAGGCCACGTTCTTCGACAAAAACTTATCCAAACACCTGAAAAGAGAAATGCAATAATTAGGCATCCTACTATAGTTAGCTGTGAATTTTAAATGTCTATAAATTGTACAAATATAATAAGTTCACATGGTACAAATTTACAATTCAAACTAAAATTAGAATTAAAAAACAAACAAGTGTTTGCATTTCTATACATGGATGTCAATGTCATTGAAATTACTATGTACCAAATAAAAGTTCCACATTCAGAGCAGAAAGTTGGGTGACGCAGAAGAGTGGCAATAAACTTGTGTCCAGCAACTTCATGTACTCGGGGACGTTGCTTGTTAGAGGTGCCTTCTTCATTGTTCAACCCCCAGGTCGTTTTCAGTTCCTGTAAAAAATCCCATTTACTTGATTATAATCAACCACTCTCAGTAAATAGCTAAAGTGCTGCTTTAATATTCAATAGATTTAACACTACAGTTAAAATAACAGATTTTACTTTTGAACTTTCTTTTAACATTTCTCCATTTTTATGACATTTTCTCAAAGTACTGGAACATAACTCAAGCAAACAAAATAAAACAATAAACTATTTCTTTAGTATTTACATAGAAGTCCTTACAATCAAAGCTAATTAGGGCTGCTGATAAAATATCATTATTGTGCTTAGTTGCAAGAAGGTTTTAGCTTCAAATGGAAATACAATTATGTGTTATATTACAAATAAAGAATATAAATAGTTCCATAACGTTACTGTTGGTATGGTACTTTAGAAGACATGCACTATCAGAGTATTTAATCTCATTTATGTAGTTGTACAAATTTTAACAGGTTACTTTCCACAGTTTATAAAGTTCTTCAAAATTATAAGGCATGTTTTTTAAGTAAGTACAATTTTGGAATCCCGCCGTTGTAGCGCTCAGTTCAGCATTCGTTGCATGCACATTGTGTACCACTATCTGTTTGCAAGCCAGAGCCACGATTACAGGATCATTTCTCTTGAGATGATTGTGAGACGGATTATGCAGATAGGAGGAGTAGAAGCCGCAAAAACAGCATACCACGCTATAATAGAATCACACCTCAGATATGGGCTTATTGTGTGGGGCGGGTCATCAAACAACAACCTAGCCAGACTCCTCCTCCTTCAAAAAAAGGCCATTCGAGCACTAGCCGAGCTCCCACCACTCCACAGCTGCAGAGAAGCATTTCAATCATTAGGAATTCTCACTGTCACAGCCATATATTCAAGAGGTCATACTCCATGTGGATAAATTAAGTTTTCGAAGAATGGGAGAGGCCCATGTATACAACACATGCCACACAGCTGAATATGTACTACCACATCATCGTACAAGCTTATATGAGAAGAAACCATCCTACATCGGCCGGAAACTTTGGAACATGCTACCCCAGAACATACAAACTCTAAAGGGGAAGACCTTACAGAAGAAGCTACGAGACTATCTAATCAACCACCCAGTCTATACTATGGAAGAGTTCATGGCACTGTGACAAAAAATTGTACTTATTTTTCATTACTTGTATTCACTGTTCATCTCTCATTTTTGCATTGTAACTATCACAAATTTGACGCATTACTGTTCTTAATGATCATGTAATAAAGATATTGTCTATTGTCTATTTTGACTGTGTTTAAGTTTGCTTATGAGTGTTTAAAATGCATCAACCGATTGAAAATACTGCTGACTGTAAAAATGTGCTCTGTTTTCTTAAGACTAAAGGAGTGAAAGCAGCTGACATTCACCATGAGAGGTCTGTTACATTTATGGAGAAAACAGAATGAGTGATGAGATGGTTTTGAATTGGGTGAGAGCTTTTAACCCATTGCGGATCAATTTATTTAGTCGCATGCACCCCAGCGCGGAGTCAGAACAGTAACAGCGCACTGCAATAACATTGCAGGTAATTGCTTAGATGTAACAGTGTTCTGCTGGGGTATCGGCGCTATAGCAGTGACAACAAGTGGTGAGCCAGGTTATAGGATGGCGGGTTGATGTCAGAGTCATAATCTAAATATTGCGCATGCAGTTCGGGCGAAGAGATAACAACATCTGAGTCATCAAATAGACTAGGTTTGGCGACAACAACGCCTCCCCTCAGTCCTCTGTGTCACTTGCTATATTGGTGCACCGACGTAGACAGAAACGCACTATATCTAAACTAAATACACTATTATATTCCTGAACAAAACATAAACTGCTTCTTCAACTTCAACATACTACTGCTATCTATTGGATATTAATGAAATTTTTATTAACGAAAATCATTAAAAAAATACCCAGTTGATGAATAGAGATGCTTACGCAACCTAGTAGAGTCTATTGTAACCATTTGGAGGAAAAATTAAAAGCAGATTGCTTAAGCGAGCTGAGCTCGTCATTGTGCCGCTAGGCCCAGCCATTGCATGCGAGCTGAGCTCGTCAGTGATCCGCAATGGGTTGAAGATGGCCATACGAATGATGAAGAACGAAGTGGACAACCTTCACTCATTACCGATGACTTGGTGCAAAAAGTTGATGAACAAAAGAGAGAGAGAAAACAAACACTTTACGATTTCCTCATTATGTAGCGAGTTTTCTTAAGTGTCAAAAAGTGTGATCTAAAAAAGTGTGAAAGAACAATTGAAATACCGAAAGGTATGCTCACACCGGGTTCTGAACCTGACGGAGAATTGCAAAAACAAACGTTTAGTAAGAATCACACAAAAAATTTTGCCAGCTCTCACATTCCTAGAGCAATACTATTGAGATGGTGACAAATGTTTAAACCAAATTGTCACTGTAACAGATCTCACGATGTCAGCTGCTTTCACACTTTTAGCTTTAAGAAAACTTATCACAGCGCATACTTCACAGTTGGCAGCATTTTCAACTGAAGGAGGCATTTAAAACACCATAGGCAACCTTAAACACTGTCATGTGGAGCCGTAAAGGCGGTTGGGGCTTACCAACAGATAATGGTACACAGCATGCATGTCCCAAACACCACCTCTGTGCTACAACGGCGGAATTTCAAAACAGTATTTACTTTAAAAACATGCTTCATTGATCTAAATATTGAAACCATAAGGTTATTTTATTTTGGAGGTTTGCATCTTTACACTTTCACTGTCTGAAAATATATAAAAATTCAGCTTCATTAAAAGCTTTAGAGTCAATGGTGATTACCAAGGCATTATGCAGTTCCTCACGTTCAGCAAGTAGTTAATTCTCAACAACACAATAATCACACTAGCATATAATTGTTTTATGTCATATGGCTTGAAAGTGTTAGAATGAAATAAACCACAAAACTCTTTGCAGTTAAAAATAAACATAACGTACACAGTCACACAAACATGCAGTTATTTTGTAAAATAACTTGCCTTCAACTACCTCCATTTCGTGTGCTCTACCCTGTTGTTCAACCTGCAATACAAGTAATGATAGTAAACCTAGATTACACAAGTGACATGATTTATCACTAGGTGCTATGATAAGGTAATGTATTTTTTCCAAATCCTGAACATTTACACCTGGCTCTTGATATCATTTAACATTTGAAAAATTGTTGAAACTATCTTTGGTGAAAGAGATAACAAACATTTATAAATTTAATACATAACCTAATTGATTAAAAACTGTGAAACAAAATCTTGATGCAGTCATTTGGATACTTCATTTAAATTAAATTTTTTTAAAATTTATAATTGTGAAAAGAATATTTAATTAAAAAAAATTACTCTGAGCATAAAAAAATTATAAATTTACGCATACCAATTTAAGAAGCTGATAAGATACTGTCTTCAATATACATACATGTTGCGTAAGTACAAGGATTGTCTGTAAATTAAGGTCTCCAATGTTTTTTCACATTGTAAACATCATTTTATTGCAAAACCAATTACATATCCTGAAATATCGGATTATTAGCTATTTTTAAAAGTATTCCCCATCATGATCAATGCACTTTTAGAGTCGCTTCGGAAGCTTTTTTATACCCGCATCATACCACTCCCCTGCCAACTCCCGCAGGAAGGAATCATTTGGCGATGAGGTCCATTGTGGTTCAGGCAACGTGAGGGCAGGTGCAAACAAATACCCTTTGACAGCCGACCTCTCCTTGTTCTGTATAGCCCAACAAAATCTTGTTCACAGTTAGTAGTCCTAAAGATGTCCTCTATCTGCTCGTTAATCTCTCACACAATCATACACCGATCCGTAAGCAAAAGGTTTCAACTTTCGTTACAGTTTTGTCTGAAACTGATGGACGGCCACAGCCAGCCTCATCGTGCACGTTTGTTCGGCCTTCTCCAAACTCCCTACACTACCTAGAATATCTTTAGAATAGAATAGAATATCTTTATTCACGAAATATTACATGCAGTGGCCCTGCTAAGTGAGAACTCACTTATCAGCAGGATCCAGAAATTACATATTTTATACATTACATTTAGAAAAAAAAAAAAAAAAAAAAAACAGCATAATATTAAAGAATATACAGTAATGAAAACAATACATATCAGTGTGTATAGTAGTAGCAGATGGTGGGTATTAAAACTTAACTAATTAACAATAGAAGTGGCATTAATAAATCTTAAGAACTATTGTACATTTGGATGTGTAAAGAGTATTAAATCTTACTCTATGGCAACGACAGCTGATGCCCCCCCTCCGCAGCGACCACAGCTGTTAAGCAAGCCTGTCACCACGGGAGCGGGAGCAGCCAGCAGCAGCGTCATGTTGTTTACTACATAACCAATAACAGACTCAAAGATTAACAATCAAGAATCCTAAAAAGAAATCACAAGAGATATTATTCGTTTGCATTATTTTCAATTGCCTTTGCCCATTTGTGTTATATGTGTTCAGTGTTTGTGTGTTAACCAGTGTCAAATTAACGAATGTGATGTGATGGGTTGGCGTTAATAATGGTTCATCCTTGGTGGGCTTTCATGGCTTGTGTTACTAACTTATATCTTAACACCATTAACCAGATAACTACTTTTTAATCAACCTCAGTGCAGTTTTACATGTCATAAAAACGCTAACATATTTTAGTCATTGCCTTTTAACAGATATTTAACACTAGGGGGATCTACTCTAGCATGGCCATTCAAGGTAAGCATGGGACACCAGCTAACTTTAGCTTCAAGAAAACATATTCCAACGAGATCTTTCATAAGGTTTGTAGGCTACACATAAAAGATTTATTAAAAATATGGTGTAGACTAAGTAGGTAACAACTGTAAAGCCTTAGAAAGTACAGGATGTCATCATATTTAAAGCATAATAGGCCTACCGTGAAGGGCCATTTAAGCAACTACAGAGGCAATAACAATAAAACTATAAGTTAAAAACAAAAATCAACAGCGTTTATACAATGTAAATGCACAAAGATATATTGGGTCTTAGTACAGACCTGGCAAGTGGCTGTGAGTGGGCATAAACAAGCTAATAACAAGATAAAAATAAATATTACAATTGGAAATAGACTATAAACTTAAGAGATCAAAATAAAATTTCAAATTTTAGATTATGAAAAGGGGAAGAAATTAAAATAATAAACTTACTAACACTTACAACGTATTCCCCATTCAACAGTAGACTATAGGGCCTCTTCCTTTTTTTTTTTTTTTTAGTAGGCCTTAAATATTTAATAAATAGGCCTATGCCTTAACAAAATAAACAGGCCTTAGTACACTATAAATAAATATCAACAATATACAAAGAGGTTAACAAGGTAGGCCCACATAGAACACACTAATCATCAAAAGCTTAGCTTTATGTGCCATTTTGAAGCCACATATATACTCTCTTCCTAAATTTATTGAAGTTATTTTCAGAGTAAATATCGTTTGGAAGCTTATTGAATAATGTTGGAACTATATATCCTGGTAATCTTTCCCCAAATACAGATCTAATGGTTTAGACCTTTAATCTCTTGGTGTTTCTTAAGTTAATTGAAGTAGATTTGGAATTTAGAATTTTATGCTTGTTATTAGAGAAATTACCAATTATAATGGTGTACTGATAAAACCCCTTTGGCGACAGGGTATTTGCTCTTGTATATACGCTTTCCCAGCCATTTTCTCCATCGTTAAACATCATATCTAAACATTTCTTTTGGAGTTTTTTAATTTTATTTAAGTGACAATCTGCGGCTGTTCCATATAGTATTACACCGTATCATATAATGGATTCAACAAGTGCCTTATATATCGATATCTTTCCTTCATCTCTTAAAACATTTCTAAGCCTATAAAAAGTTGCAGTACAAGCATACAGCTCTCTTTGGATTTTCTCAATATGTTCATTCCAAATCAGTCCATTGTCAATAGTTATTCCTAAATAATCACATTTATTCACAATATCTACTTCAGTGCAGCTACAAACTGTATTATCCTGTGATTTATTAGGCCCACCTTGATTACTGGTATATCTTAGGCAAGAGCAACTATGGTATTTAATTACCGGTTTAAAAGTGAAATTTTTGTTTCTAAGATAAATAGGCATTAGTACAGTTTTCTGAGGGTTAATTATTAATTCCATGTCATGCATCCATTTGTTCACTCTGTTAAAATTATCCTGCATAGTGTGTCTGGCTACTTCCAAGTTCACATGAGATGCTATTATCGAAAGATCATCTGCGTATCCCCAGAGTTTGACATTTCTTACTCTACTAAATATATTGTTTAGGTATATATTAAATAATACAGGCCCAAGGTTACTTCCTTGAGGTACTCCAAGATTACACAGACTTCTTTTATTATATTATGTTTGTTCTACTTTTACTGTAAACTTTCTATTTCTCAGGTAAGATTCAAACCATTTTAACTGATTGCCAGTAATTCCAATATTCTCCAGTGTCCTTATCAACTTTTGATGATTTATTGTATCAAAAGCTTTTGACAAATCAATAAAAAGGGCCAGAACATAGCATCCTTTATCTATTTGTATGTTAATGTACTCACTGAACTCCTTTAGTAGATCCTCTGTACCTTTTCCCTTTTGGAAGGCAAACTGGTTTTTGCTAATTATAGAGTTTTCCATGAGGTATTTGTTTAAATAATGGCACACATATTTCTCAAATATTTTTTCGATGCTGGAGAGGAGGGCAATAGGCCTATAGTTATTTTTTCATCATAATTAACATCAAATAAATTAGAGTGGTTATAACTCTACACTGGATCTTTCCATATATATCGGTCAACTGGTGATGGATTTAAAAAGTGGCTGATCTGATCTCTTAAACTACAAAAATCAAATCACAGATTGCGACTCATACTTGGCATGAGCGTTGATTTTCCCTTTCATCGTTAAAGGCTGCTAAGCCAAGACTGAGCGTCGTAGAGAGGTAGGAACTGGCTGGAATAGTGGTGGGGGAAGCGAAGGACATGGCACTATCTCTGTCAAAAAGGACCTTGTTGGAGACCTTAATTTTCGGACAACCCTTGTACAATATTGTTTAATTACATGAGGAGATGGCCTGAGACGTAGGTCAACCTTTTTCCCTGGTCACTTCTACTGGTTCATCTAACTATAGAATGAATCTAACCTTAACACGTTCGCTGCTGATGGTGCGGATCCGCACCCTGCTGCCTGTTCTGAGCATGCGCTTGGTGCGGATCCGCACCATATTGGATGACTCATGTTATTTGTTTAGTGTGCGCCGAGCACTGTCCACAGACAGAGGATTCATTGTGAGCTTGCTTAAAACATTCAGTTGAACAAATTTTTACCGTTCGTTCGTAGCTAGTGATTTAATTTTTTCGTACAGTTATGATACGAAGTTGGTGCGGATCCGCACCAAGCGCATGCTCAGAACAGGCAGCAAGGTGCGGATCCGCACCATCAGCAGCGAACGTGTTAAATTAATCAGCAAAAGCTATAAATCTAAAAATCGAAAAGAGAATTAATATGAAAATTAAATAAAAAATTAAGAGAATTACAAAGGAAGATCAAGAGAACAGAAAATTTGTATCTTTTAAGTCATGAACCAATGTTTAAGCAAACTACTGATAAATTCTTATCAGCAAATCTGTGATCACTTACATTGTCTTTCATGCCATAGCATTGGGCATCTACATTCTGGTGGCATCTTTTATGGACAACACGTATGCAATCTAAAAAAAAATAACATCAAATATGTTTCACTAAAAATCAATTAAAATAGAAAGTTTTCTTAATATTTTTATTAGACCTACATAAATCAGAGTGGTCATGGACTACACATGGACTGACTGGATTTTATTTATTTTTCTTTTTAATGCATGAGGCAAATTTAACATCTCATCTCCTGGCATTGATCCATTTATTTTAACAATGAAACTTCAATTAAAAGGAAGTTCTCAATTTTCGACTTTTAATATGAATTTTATATGAAATTTACACAAAACCTTTGTTTGGTTATAAGAAACATGCACAATGCATATGCTTCAAACTGGAGATAAGGATATGCTCCAGTTACATAAAAACCTTTGCTGCAGCCATGCTCGATCAAGGTACAACTTCAAGCCCTAATGAGAATGCTAGATGTGTGCTTCTTAATCATTTCAGTATTGTGTAGCATCTGCCGGGGAGAGTTCTTTCTGGGCGTGAAGTGAAATATAAAACTGTAATTCATAATACTTTTCTAAACAATAGCTCGTAAAAATCAACTATGGCCTTGGATCTACAAACAAAACAAGTTCTTATAAAGTACAAATGTTCCTCTTTATTGCACCTTATCCTGATCAATTTTCCTCACTCAATGGGTTCAGGAATAAAATTAGAAAGAATAGGCTTGTGAGTGAATCAGAATCTCATTTACTAAATTTATGGACTAAAATCCACACAGAATATTAGCTTTAAAATTCTATTTATAACATAACTATTTATTAATTATATGGATTACTAAATAAATCTCATTCATGACATATGTACCAAAAATAATATTTAGGTTGCTAAGACCTATCTATCTGTAAGAAGTAGCTAAAAACACACAAATCAAATAGCAGACATTTTAACATTATTCAATATTACTTCATTATTAAGACACTGATCATCAAGATATGGGCGAATATTAGGGGCGAATGAGTGTGATGAACGAGTGAAGTAATTTTTTACTAATTAAGGTCGACTGTTCCTCAGAAAGGGCTATTTAATTATAGCCAAAGAGCCAGCGAAAGTAAGTGACCTTCAGCGCTTTTATGGAACCCAAACCACGCAGTATTGGTCTGATTTTCGGCTATTTTTATCGTCTAATTTGTAGACTGATAATGAACTTTTAAGCCCCGTCTACACAACTCAGGAATCGCCGAGTAAGTGATGACCTTGATGTTTGGACGGATGGGCAAGTTGTCACTGTTTATGCGAGCCTACTGTTCCAACGGCAAACCATGTAGTGTTAGTCTGATTTTCAGCTAACTGACAAGCCTGACACTCAGTTCTTTTCCCTACAAAACAACATCTGAACCTTGACTACCATCCAACATGGACACCCCAGACTTCTAGAGTCCACATCGATGGCAACCATTGAGCGGATGCCATGCTGGCATTAAGAGGACTGAGCATAGAACCTATCGCCTACAATCTCCTCAATACTTTGTCCCCAAGTAGCTGCGTTACAGCAATGCGCCACCCCCTTACGACAAGGGCAGATTCTATTGGTAATTCCCCCTAGCCCCTATACACCATAGAATTATTTGAGTAATAAATACAAGATAAGGTCATTCCCAAATGAGTAAATAGATCCTAATTAGAACACACTTGAATACCAATTCTGAAAAATTAATAAGGCTTCTCAAGTATTATACTGATTCCTGGCCTAGTTCCCTTTAACCTACCCTAAAAAACAAAAAAATAGTAATAAATGTCTGTCATGAAGACTAAAGAGAAGAATAAGGACAAGAGCACAAGAAAGACTATTTTTCTGGCCACAATTTAGTCGATGTCAAAGGAAAAATTAGCTCATTGTTTAAATTGGAGCCCCTAAAAATACAGCCAGCTGATAGTCTTAAACAGAATGACACTGCCCGCAGACTCACAGACTATACTGTCTAGTCTGGGTGATAAAAATGCCAGAAACAAGTTGGGGCGCCCAATTATCTGTGCCATTAGCATGTTGGTTTTTTACAGTTTATTAATGATTTTCAGTTAGCCATGAGTAGGCCTATTACTGTGATATATTCCAAATATCTTCTACTAACTTAGTTAAAGAAGAAAAAGTTGAATGTTTAATGGATGAAGATAAAAACATTTGTTGTTGTGTGCAAGGAATATTCAGACATGAACTTAAAAGAAAAATTGTAGGAAGAGTCATGACATATTTTTAAAAATGCTGTCTCAATAATTTATTTAAACTTGGGCATGTTAAATATTTTAAAACACATAAAAATTGCCCCTAAAGAAGAATTTTTTATAGAATGCAACAATACTTAGTATAGAATAATTTTACATAATAATAACAAAATCAGTTTATTTCCATTGTTTCCTGCAAAAAAATTAGATTTATTTGTCATTATATACAATATAATGAACGGAAATGCTGTGAAATGATGAAATTTATCTTTTTTTCATCTTAAACAAAAGCGTATACAACAACGGTATCTAGTTTATCCCTTGATATATCTGGACTAAATAGTCGGTCATTTGCCCTAACTCAGGTCACCGAGCATAGTTGGGTCTGGACATGAGTTCATATCTCTCCCCAATTAACTGTTGGTTGACAGTCGAAGGACAGAAAAGTCAGGTTTGTGCCTGGATAAAGTACAAGTCAGTCAAATTGAATTTATGAGAATTAGATTAGTAATAACAAAAAGGAACAAAATGAGAAATGAATGAACATATATTTTAATGATGAACCATTATGATGTTAATGATATTAATTTGAAATAATCTGAAAAAGTAACCATATATATCATTTTACAAGCTAATATTTGAATACAACATCACATTCATACTCCATGTACTAATGCGCAATCACCTTTCATATACTAAGGAATGATTGAAAATAACACGTTCATACATACCTTTACAGCGATATCCTTGCTTTGCCCAGCCCCTAAAGACAAAAGAGACAAATTAAACAAACATTAAAACAAAAATTATATGAGACGATAAGTTAAAATTGACTCACAACAGATGAGTCTTTTTTAAATTAACACATTGACGGACAATAGTGATTGTTATAAATTGTATTAGGTGACATGCCTGCTATAGCAGTCATGATTGAGTTACTGTATATAGTCGTGACTGCTATAGCAGTCAAATATGCAAGTGATGTTTATGGTCGTGACTGCTATACCAGTCGTAATTAAGAAATTAATAGTAACTAAACTATGTAATTTTCTAATTATAACAAATGATTGAGTGGTCAAGTAGTTCTTATTTCATTTATTTTTCACAGCCGGTAGCCCTTGTCAAACAGTTGTTTAAAAGTAGACATATTATCAAACTTTCTCAGGACCTTACTGTCGTCCTTCTCATGGTGGTACTGTTGCCTCTAAGAAGAAAACTACTAAAATTCTAACTTCTGTTCAGACATCGTCATTTTTACATGACTTGGTAAAAATTCCGCCACCAGCTAATTAGAAACGATCATCATCCTACTACCTGAGTGTTCAAAAACAAGAAGCAGACTTCCTATCGTTTCTTAGAAAGTGATGGGAGCCCTCCCTTTTGCCCAGGAATATGTTTTTCAGATTGGCATACTCAATAAATGTATTACTCATTTTGACAGCCACATTGTAAGACGTTTACAATTTTTATACTTTTTTTATGGTTATATTGACTTATTTGTATTGTATTTCTTGAATGTTGTACAGTAAATTTTATTGTTTTATTGAAAACGTGGTAACTTCTTTAGCAGTCATCATGGCCTATT
Organism: Stictocephala bisonia; assembly: GCA_035578905.1. NCBI lineage: Eukaryota > Metazoa > Arthropoda > Insecta > Hemiptera > Membracidae > Stictocephala > Stictocephala bisonia. The sequence continues at coordinate 25,926 of JAQJVL010001953.1, read as the reverse complement.
TATTAATTTTTGATGTGCAGGTCGTGACTGCTATAGCAGTCCTACTTTTTTTTCTTCCACGTAAATCTCCTCCGTGTTACAAGTAGACTGGCCATATTGATTTTATTTCTGTAGGTCACGGACTTAAATGAGATATGAAAACGTCTCTCTGGAGGCGCTCATAGGCTATTACTGCTATAGCAGTCACACATTTTGAGGTAGCCAAGGATTTGAAGCGGCCTTTTAGCAGTCACTCATCATGACTGCCATAACAGTCATGTCCATCAATGTGTTAACTGATGCAATAATGAAGCTTTGTACGTGGCTTCATTATTGACCAACAATAAATTCAATTTTAAAAGCAACTACTTGATATGCACTAAAGTGTTGAGCTCTTAGCATTAAATTCATTTTCAGATGTGAAAATTAAACAATAAAGTTAAAAACTTGCTCCAGGGTTATATGCTTAAGCAACATAGACAATAACGATTTTGACCTTTTACTGGGCTGGTGGTCAGAACTTCTGATTCCAAAGGAAAAAGTTATAAGTTCCTAAGAGGTTCACTTAAACTAAATTAAAAATTCCACAGGCGTCGATAGCAAAGAAAAAACTAATAAATTTATGTTCTTAGAAAAAGTAACACAGACTTAAAGTTTGTATCATTTGTATGCTTCAATATGACCCTTAACACAAGTAAATTATAAAGTAACCCATTTAAGGTAAAATCTCTTGTTTTAGTAACTTTTGATACAGCTTATGAACTATTCATGCATGGAATTAATTCTTTTTCCCACTTAACAATAATCATAAAGGCTACTATTAAAATTATTATTAATCAGGTATTATTATTAATATGAACTTTAAAATAAATCTGCTATTACTGTCCTGTACCGTATATACTCTGAAATAAAACAACTCACTGAAAATATACTTTTTACCAAACAGAAAACTACAGATATTCCCAACTAAACTTTAATTATCACTAGTGGGAAAAATAAAAATACCAGATGAATCCTCCGCACTGAGAGCAGAATGTTGGCTGGGTCAGTGTAGCAACAATAAACTTATGCCCAGCCCCTTCATGTATTTTGTTCCGTTGGTGTCTTTGCAAGTCTTGTTGATTGTCAGCATCTATTAATTACAGGATATTAGTTTTTAATTGACAGCATAACTAAGCTTACATGTTAACTATATATTATATCTTTATTTATGATAAAAGTGTATGGACCTTTCTGAATGGATAAAATAATGAGTAACAACAAAGCAGTGTACTAGCAAGCCTAAAGATGTTTCCTCTTATTGATCTCAGATCTTCCTTAGTTTATGAGCATATGTACTTAAGGATACAACATAAGACATTATTATATTTACATCATGCAAATACTTTAATAATGATAAAAAAATATTAACAGTATAGTTGTAATACTGTAGTTAAAAAGATTTTGTGCATCAATTTTGAGGTTTACTTCTGTTTTCAACTTGCTTTAGATTGTTGTACTAAGCACTTGACAATTCACCTGCCTACGAGCAGAAGTACTCATAAGGTGTTATGTGATGTATGAAATAAATAAATAAAAATAAACTGAGTATTGTCGTCGGAACTTTACATTTCGGAGGGGGGGAAGAGGTTTAATTTATCTGTGCTTTAATCCATGTGTTATAGAAGCTTCAAGAAATTGGATTACTTGTATGCTTGCAGAGAGGAGATTGAAAATTACCACCTCTTTTTGCTATAATTTTTCTCCTTCCTGATCTTTGAACTTATTTTTAATATAAACTGTTTGTAGTTGTCATAGAATTAACTTTACCTTGGGAAAAAAATCCTCAAAGATAATAGAGAGGAATTTCTCCGCTAGTGTTGACAGATTAGTTCAAATGTCCCTTTTATGTTGTTGTAAGCAAATTAGTCTCCCAGCAAAACCTATAATTGTTTCAAGAAATAGTTGGGTTTTGAGAAAACTATCGAGGGATTTTAAAAACGAATTAAAAAAAACTTAATTAGGGTTATTTTTCAGTTTTCTGGTTCAACTCACGGGTGAAAGTGGCAACGAGAAAATTGTCTCAGGCACTAAAAGGATTTTAATCCTTCAAGGTCTAGTTCTGGTCCTTCCTTTCTTGATTGGTGTGCCCGAATATAAATATGATAATGTCATGTGTTGAAACGATTCATTACGCACATAAATAGGCCTAAATCGGGTGTATATTTTAAATTCTTATATAAATGACAGTAAAACCGATTACTAGTTTCTTGCAAATATTAATTTGCCAATAGCTCTAAAGTTGAAATGCTAGACATTATATGAGAGTTAAATTTCTACTGAAATAGCCTAAATTGATTTTCACATCCCAACTAACAGTTAGGCACGTATAATAGCTAGTTGGTGGTGGCAAACTGAACACCAATCTACAGAACAACTCTTCGCAGTGTTTGGAAATTAGAATATGCCTTATTTTCTCACTAAAGAGTCTTTGCCAACAAATTTAGTCTCTGCATTTCTTTAATAATGGGGTACATCTAATTCTCTCTTGATTTGAGACGCTGACACTTTGTGTGTATTTTAAGGTGAATATGAACGATTGCATGACTGTAGGATGTGTGGATGACCTGTGTAGTCTGGTTACTGAGTTTATGCTCAGAAAGGAACATTTATTAGTAGCCCCCATGTAAGTAAGAGACCTACAGCATTAAGTTGAATATGAACCACGTAGTATTGGTCTGATTGTCAACTAATTGCCAAGCCTGATACTCAGTTCTCTCCCCTGCACAACATCCAGATAATGACTACCATCAACATGGACCCCAGAACTTCTCTAGTAGGTGATAGCAACCAGTGAACGGATGCCATGTCAGTGATAAGAGGACCGAGTATAGAGCCTACTAACAATCTCAACAGCACTTTGTCCGCAAGTAGCTGGGTTACAGCATTGCATCATTAGTGCTGACTTAAATTAACTCTAAGGAGAAATACTTCTGCTCACTAACATTGATCTTTAGTTTCAAATATATATTGCAAAATCTCTAAATAGTCAATAATCAATAGTTAAATATTATTAATTGCATCTAATGAGAAGCACATTTTGTACAGTAGGATACTGTTTATTTTTAATTAAATAAAGTGGTAACACTTTTTTAAACCTAATTAATACTCTGTTTAAATTAAGAAATTATATTGCCTTTTTAACATTTGTTTATGCCACCAGCTGGTCAATTAAAATTATTCTCCATAAAAATAACATTGCTACTTTGACGCCATGTAGGACAAAAACCTGTGGAGATTTCAAAAATCTAGCTCCGTTACAACTTAGAAATCAAAAATATCTTTTGAATGAAAAAATTTTATCGGAATCGGTCAAGTAATAAGTTCATAAAGTGAGTGAACTAAATGACCCAACTGTTTTAATAATTAATATTGTTGTGGTTTGGTCTTATAAAATTCTTCTATCAAACAAAGAGCTTAAATTGTTAAAAGTTCCTTTTTTTCAATACATTACAAATGGTTTTCCTTTTTGATATCTTCTGGTGTTTTTCTTAAGAATTTATTTCCCAAAAATGCTCTTTTTTGTGGAATTCTTCTGGTAGAGGTCTACAAAAATTAAATTCATTTTAATATCTTGTGTTGTATATATGAGAATAGTAGTTAACTGTTTCTGTGAATTATTTTTTATAAACATAATACATTTAAAAAATAGACCCACAAACGATTAAAATATTTAGTTGTTTGAAATGTTCTTTTACAGAATCTAAAAAGTACAGTTTGAACAAAGCATTGATTTTGTTTATTAAGATTTTCTGTTTTGTATTTCCATACACACAAATTCCATAAGATATGTATGGCGGCTGGATATGAGAATAATAAAATTAATTTTAGAGTTTCCAAACCAAACTTACCATTAATAAGCCCAAATGAATTTTATTTAAAACTTATTTAATGTGGCCATTCCATGACAAATTACGGTCTACTACAAATTACAGTCCTATAAATATTATTTGTTAAACTTTTACAATTATCGCTCTTTCATTAATTTCAGTTTTAAGATTTACTTGAATCTTATTAAAATTTAAATGCTATCTAATTGTAGAGTATTTAACTCATTTGAAAATTAGATATGTTTATAAAATGAATTGATAGAAAACAAATTATCCTTGACATTCGTACTGAAATACGGCTAAATTTATCCATGCTTATATGTTTCTGTTCTACCACACGGCTAAATTTAACTGTGTTGCACGTTTTTGCTGCTAACTTTTATTATAATGAATCTAACAGCAATATCGTTATGATTTATACACCACTTAAAACAGGAAAAGTTACTGGTTGTAGTGGTATGCTCATTTTGTTTCTGAAATAAAAGGAACATGGCTAAATTTACACTATTGCTCAACCACCACATGGCTAAATTTAGCTGTTTAGTTTATTTCTGCTATTAGCTTTATTATAATCAATATATTAGTAATATCAACATGATTTACTTTATTTACGACTAGAAACAGGAAGAATTGCTCTATAACCCATACAAAATGTAAATTTATTAAGAAAGAAACAAGTTCGCCAACATGAAGAATATAACATTTGTGCGTATATGCCAAATTTCATCCATCATATATGAATCCCTAAGCTGACACCCTATTGACACAATTTTACAAATATATATATTTGTTATAGAACATGTTTTGTTGTAAATGTTAGTACTAATTAGAAGTCTATAGTAATTACCTAACATTTTTTGTAAATTGAAAAAATAAAAATTACCATTGTAAGATTTTGTTTACATATATGTACTACAGTGAGTTATATTAGTATAATTCTTTCCCTTCCCAAATAACATATTGTACCATTATATTTCCTAAAACAAGATGACATTTGAAAAGCTTTGGCTAGATCTTGGATTTTTCTAGAATAGAAATATAATATTTTATCCTTGGTAACCACCACTCTTTTTTTCTTTTCTGGTAAGCAATTATCAGATGAAAAATTAACATTTTTTTTCGAAAACAAATAATATTTTATTGGCATCAGATAGCATGGTTTATTGTGAGTAAAATGATACCGTACAGGTAGCTTTATACCATTTAAGAATTTTTTGGGAAAACATTTCTGTAAATACGTTAAAATTCGTCCAGCAGAACAGAAAAATCTTATATCCGGTTTGAGGGTCAAGCACTCATTTATTTTAGTAATATAAATAAAATAACATTTCTTTACCTTCCACACTTATTTCTAAGCACTTTTCTGTTTTGCTAATATAAACAAAATAAAATATATGTTTACCTTCAACACTCATTTCAGGCATTCTTCTAGATAATCTGCAACAAACCAATCACTTAATATAAGCTACTATACTATATTTCATAAGATATAACGAATGCACAGTGAAACTAACTTAAAAGTTGACATTTCTGGTGGTAAACATAGAACAAAGAGGGATAATGACTACTTTGTAATAAGTGAATAAAAACAGATATAATAATAGTGAATAATTTGTTACTCAAGCTGTTATATTTATTTCAAAGTTAGTCCTTTCAAAATGAACTCATTCTTTGCAGGTTCAGAGAAGACACCTGAAAAAGTATGCGTTAAATTAGATAATTAAGACTTTTATTGCTAACAATCTCAATTAAGAACATCAGACTTGAGCCTACCACCAACTTGTTCTAACCCTCAAATTGCTAATGGCTTGGACCAAGCCATTCGAGTCCTCTCTATAGTGCTAACAGCTTAGACCAAGCCGATCGCTAAACACGCTCTTTGATCGTTATGCATCGATAAAAAATGCTGTAGTTTTGTATAGTATTATTGTTATTTCAATTTTGTTAATTATTTCTGTACTATTGTTTAATGATATAAAATGTATTTATATTAATGCATTATCTTGCTTTTATGTTATATTTAATTAATCAATTAAAATGATGCGGTGGCAAACTTAAGAGACTTAATGAATCTAAATACATGAGAGAATTTTTAAGAGGGGGCCGAGACCAATCGCAGAGCTCCTGACGCATAATTTAACATTACATGTACATATTTCATCCCCAACAATGAATACATTCTAAAAGACCTGCCACCGAAATATCAGTTACGTCTGTACCAACTATAAAACCCTCTAAGTCCACTTACAGTGTGAGAGCCCCAATGTAGTGTGCTTAACAGAACACAATCTGACTTGTGAAAAATTTTATGCTTTCCACATTCCAGACTATGTTAGTGTCTGCATTCAACTATAATGCGAGACAGAAAGGTGGAGAGTGCATTCTTTCCAAAAGTAACCTCCAGTTTGATGTGGTTGATGTTTCCCAGTTTTGTTCTGAATCCACAACACTTATATTGAAATTACCAATGCCTAACGTGTAGCCTTTGTGGCAATGAACAGTATTGAGGCATTCACCTAGTAACTCCAGAAACCGGTTGCAGTTGTAACCCGGGATTCTGTACACAGCTAGGATTAACAGACTCTTCCCTCCCTCCAGTTTAATTCTTGCTGAAGCCAACTAACAATGAACTGGAGGGAGGGGAAGAGTTTGTTAATCCTAGCCATGTACAGAATTCCGGGTTACAACTGCAACCGGTTTCTGGAGTTACTAGGTGAATGCCTCAATACTGTTCATTGCCACAAAGCTTATACGTTAGTCATTGGTAATTTCAATATAAGTGTTGTGGATTCAAAACTTTCCACAAGACGTACAACGTACATCAGAGAGGTTAAGTCATCCAAGTCTGCAAATGATAACATATTTACAAATATCGATGACCATTTAGTTAAGAATTGTGTCGTGTTGGCGGCTATATTGGACCACCATGCCTAGGAGATTGTGATTGGCATGGGCACCAGCACTGCATTCTCAGAACCACTATATAAAATCAGTTGTCAAATTAATCATTCAAACGTTTTAACATTCCAAAATCTTTTGTAGAGAGACTTAGTCAGGTGTGTTCAACACTTTAGACCTAATTGCATATTGAACTATTTTTTGACACTATTAAGTACTATTTTGATATTTTTCCCCCTTGTAAGAAATAAAATCAAAACCAGAACCTCCTACTCAAAGTCAATTCTCAGTCAAAACGTCTTAAAACTCAGAGAGAGTCTCTAGGCCAAGGAGCTGGACTCTTCACATCCACTTCGATTTCAATACTTGCAACTCGGGCAAGATTATAGGAAAACAATTGAAAAATCTAATTCCAATTTCGTTTCAGAAATGATTTTAAATCCCGCTAATAAAGATAAGACCATGTGGAATGTGATCAGAAACCTACTAGACATACTCAGACTCAAAATATCTCGTTGGCTGAATAAGATAGAAATCTGGTTGATAACTACTGATGTTGCAAATGCTTTCAGTCCATTTTCTCTAGTCTGCAATACTCTTTTGAGCATGGTCCGTCTGATACTATCTGTAATACATCACAGATTCCTCTGCACTCACTTTTTTGTTCCCTGTGATAAAGTATGAAGTTGCTCAGGAGATTATGTCCCTGAATCCAAAGCACTCTTTTGGGCCTAATGGCATTTCACCCTATCTTCTGAAGAAGTATAAGACTTGGTCTTGAGTCCATTGTCCTACATAATCAAACTTTCATTCCAACATGGGGTCTTTCCTGATGCAATTAAACGCTCCATAATCAGGCCCATACATAAGAAAGGTAATAAAGAGGAGTGTGGTAACTATAGGTCAGTTTCCTTAACTTCAACGTTTTCAAAAGTTTTTGAGAGGCTTTTCATGAACAGATTGATTGAATTTGTCAGTAAGAATAACAGTATGTCAACCTCTCAATTTGGCTTTGCAAGAGGTAAATCTACGAGTGATGCCATCCATTGCCTACTGTCATTAATTGTTGAGGCCCTTGATATGGGTGGATCGGCTGTCGGAGTGTTTTTTGATCTTACAAGAGCCTTTGATATTATTGATCATGACATCTTCTTGCATAAGTTGAGCAGTCTCTGTGTTAGAGGCACTTCTCTGTCTTGGGTTACTTCGTAACTGATAAATAGAGAGCAGACAGTGCAGGTCCCATTTGTTGATATTAACGGATGTGTGCGGATGGCTCATTCAAAGGCCTCACTACTTGAGAGGGGTATCCCACAGGGCTCGGTGCTGCGTAAGATCCTTTTCCTTCTCTTTGTCAATGATCTGTCTCAAAGCACATTCAGCGCCCAGGTTTTGTTAATTCGCTGATGATACCTCACTTTCAGTGACAGCATTAAATAGGTTAGACTTAGAGGTAAGGGTTTACGAAGAATCAAATGCTTTTCTCCAATGGTTCAAAAGTAATAAGTTATATCTGAATTATACCAAGACACAGATTATGGATTTTCAGATAAGTAAAAGGAAAAAATCACAATCTCTTTCTTTTTTTATTGACTGAGAACAAGTAGTGCCAAGCAAGGTAGTTAAGTTTCTAAGAGTTAATATAGATGATAATCTGAAATCTCAGTACCAGTACCATGTTGACTCAGTATGAAGGCGTATTATTTCTGGTATTTTTCTTTTAAGGAGGCTCTCAACTTTTGTTGACGTTAACACTTTCCTCAAAGCCTATTATGGACTTATTTATCCGATTCTGTCATATGCCGTTGTCATCTGAGGTCATGAAATAAACAAAACACAATTCTCATTGAAACTTTCACTGGAAAAATCTTGCTGTCCCTCACCACAAAACAAGTTTCTGTGAAAGCCACTTGAAAAGTAATGGAATTACACTCTATAACTCGCTGCCTGATACTGTAAAAGCATAAACCAATATGGCGAAATTTAGCAGAATGGTTAAAAAAATATGTTGATTATTCGATGATATTACTGTGTGAGGGAGTATATTAATTGTTAATATATAGTATACTAATTATTGTAAATAGACTCATAATTATTGCCACCTGTGATTCCGTAGCATTTACAATGTACGATTATTCTTGTTAGTTTGTAGTGCACTGTGACGCTACTATGCAATTGTTCTGAAATTGTTAAAATTAAGGAATTTTGAGTTGAGTAAGTGAAATGTTGGCCATTATCATTTCTGTACTAATAGCAGTTTCTAAAATAAAATTTTTATGATAAACACTAAATGTTAAGGCTAATACATATTTTGTGTTCAACAAAAAATTGTGCATAATTTTTCCTATCTTGGAATTTTGATAATTGTGCTTTGGTGACTATTTAGAAAGTAAAATAAACAATTGAAAATAACACTTCTTCACATTTATTTAAAATTCTTCCAGATTAATACAATTCTGACAAGTCTATATTTTAATCTATTTGAAATGTTATTGTTAACAGTTTGATATACAACAATAGTCACATTCATTGTATATATTAAACTTTTTATTAAATTTTACATAAATGACTGCATTAACATACATGCTTATCACTAAAGAGTGTTCAACCCAGCACTTGGATGGTAAAAGAGTTTGTCATCTTTTATCATCTATACTCTGGATTTAAAAAGCAAATAAATTTGTACAGTACAGTAGAGTCTCGATTATTCGCCACTTGGTTATCCGCCGCACCTTTGGCATTTTATTTAATTAATATAATTTAACAAAAATAGTCAGGGGACGTACAATGGCGTTGGTCGTCGCACTGTTGGGGATTGGAAAAAAAAGAGATCAGAATTAGAACAATGGTGTGCCTCACGAGTGACTGAAATTGACTTAAAAGACAGAAAAACGACGAAGAAAAGTGACTATGAAAAAACTAGTGAGGCCTTATTCATTTGGTTTACCCAATTTAGGGACAAAGGAGTGCCTATTTCAGGACCTATATTAAAAGAAAAGGCGTTGCATTTCCAAAAGGAATTTAATGAAGGCGACACAGAATTCACAGCAAGCATTGGTTGGTTAGACCGCTGGAAAAAACTATATGGAATCCGGCAGTTAAATATTTGTGGTGAAAAATTGTCATCCAACTTTGAAGAAATGGAAAGGTTCAAGAAAGAATTTCAAACACTTATTGAAGCTGAGCAGTTAACAGGAGACCAAATATTTAACTGTGACGAAACGGGCCTTAATTATAAAAGTTACCAAGTAAGAGCCTTGCAGCTTGGACCGAAGCAGCAGCTCCGGGTTACAAACGCAGCAAAGAGAGAGTAACAATTTTGGCCTGTAGTAATGCTACAGCAAACCATAAAATGGAACTGACAATGATTGGAAAGGCGAAAAATCCAAGGGCTTTCAAGGGAATTGCGAAACACGCACTGCCAGTAAAATATTTTAACCAAAAAAGTGCTTGGATGAGCGGGGATATTTTTAAAGAATGGTTTTTAAAAGAGTTTGTACCATCTACAGAAAAGTTTTTGAAAGAGAATAACCTACCCTGAAAAGCAGTTCTACTTATAGATAATGCACCAAGTCATCCCGATGTAGATGATCTAAAAGACCAGGATATAAAGGCCATGTTCCTACCCTCCAACGTAACTGCAATTTACCAACCTATGGATCAAGGTGTTTTGGAAACACTGAAAAGGAACTATAGAAAACGGCTTCTCTCCACCCTGATACAAGAAATAGAAGATGGCCAGGACATGATTCCAAAGCTGAAACGTATAAATCTAAAAGATGTGGCTTATTGGATTGCAAGTGCCTGGGACAATGTCGGAGCAGATAATATTGCCAGATCATGGAAAAAGCTGTTGGGCGAGGATGAAGATGCCGGAACCATGCATGATGAAATTCATGAAGATATTTTACCCACATTGCAACGAATTCTTGGGTGTGAAGACGCAACTTCGGTTGAAGTAGGAGAGTGGCTTACAGCAGATGAAGGTTACGAAATAACTGATGCAGAAATCGTCACAATTGTCAATAGCGGTGACGATCAAGATGTCGAAGAACCAGAGACTGTTGAGCCCCAAAAAAATGCACATAAAGAAGGGGTGAAAATCTTTGAAGCGACCATTAAATACGTCGAGCAGCAAGAAGAAGCCAGGGCTGTTGACATTATGATGCTCCAGAGATGGCGAGACAGCGGCGAAAAAGCAGGAAACGTCAGGAAGGCAGACCAAAATCACCAGCTTTTTCCACTCACCATAAACTCAACCAGTTTAAATTTATGTGTTTAAAATAATTTTTTCCGTTATAAAGTGAGTAATGAATTATGTATTACATTTAATCGTGTAAGTAAATAAAAATATACTGTAAACTGTTTACTGTGTACGTAATTTAGGTTTTATTCAACATTCCCCATTATCCGCCATTTACGCCTATCCGCCCAACCGCCGGCCCGTTTATGGCGGATAATCGAGACTCTACTGTAATTGTAATTCTCTAGTATTACTTAGTCGACCTCAAATCTTTTCATACTTTGATAATACATTTTTGGGATGGTAAATACCATTATCTAGTAAAAATTAGGTGTCAGAAACAGAGAGTTAGTATCATTAGTGATACATTAGTATACACCGAAGCCGCTCATATACATCACGCCGCGGCAGTTATGGTTAGGTTAGATTAGCATAGCCTATTGCAGAATATGTTTTTACAATCTCTACTGACTGAAAATTGGTTTGCGACAGTGAAAATATGTTAATACAGGCTCATTCTACAATATAATATACTAACCTAACCATAACTATCGCGGCTTGATATTAGTATACACCAGGCCGCCCATATACATCGCACCACGGCAGTTATTTTATTTATTTATTAATCCTCATTTACACAAACCCTATTTAGGATACAAAAGTCGTCATATATAACAGGTCTGTTGCAAACAAACCAGAAGAAATCTTATCTTACAGTCAAGAATAAACTTTACAAGTCATAAAAGATAACATAGGGCATTTTAAAGGTATACGTGGACATTTTATAGATATACATATATATATATATATATATATATATATATATATATATATATATATATATATATATTACAAATTATTGTAGACCAGACGGGTAAAATATCTTGATAGATGGTACCAAATTGTCGAAAGCTGAGGTAAAAATTAGAATTTAAGTTATGATAAATAAAAAAGCAGGACCCAAACAAAGTATAATTCAGGTAATAGACCTGTTGATAGAGGCAAGTTGTAACTTGTAATAGAGGAAAGTTGTCTCTCAGGATAACAACAGCTCTTCAAAGCCATAAAAACACCGACTAACAAGATATTCATTAAGTTTAATTTTAAAACTTTTGTAAAAGCTAGATTTCTTAGTGATGGTGGTAGCTTTTGACAAAAATTTGTATCTATATAACTTGGTTTACTTTCATATAGTTTTATATGGTGTAATTCAGAAAATATTTTTTTATGGTGAGTGTTATAAGTATGTTGTCTTTTATTACATTCTAGTAAGTTGTTTTCAATGTTATATAGAATTGTTTGGGAAATATAAATTGATGGAACTGTGAGAATTTTGTTTATACAAAAGGAATTTTTGCAGGACTCATTATATTTCAAATTATTTATGTATCTGATAGCTCTCTTTTGCATTACAAAGATTCTCTGCACATTTTCCTAAGAAGATAAACCTCACAGTATTATCGAATATATTCTATGCTAGTAAAAGAAGACATAGTAACAGTTTAATGAGAGTTGTTTATTTCCTATTGTTGATATTCTTTTAATTATATAGTGCTGTTGTTAATTTAGATGAAAAGTGGTCAATCTCATTCTTCCAATTTATATAACTATCAACTTTTACACCCAGAAATTTAGTTATGTCAACTTCTTCCAGTTCACGTTCTTCCAAAAATAAATTGATAGTATTATCAAAAAAGTGGCTGTTTTTTAATGTAAAATTAATATATTTGGTTTTAGAAGGATTGAATAACATTTTTATGATTTCAAATTAGCAGGAAACTTGGTTAACTAAGATATATCAATTTCTAGCAGTGAGGGTGAATTGTTGATATTTACTACTGTAGTGTCATCAGCATAGGCAATTAAACTTTTACTTGGCACAAATTGTGTTATTTCGTTAACAAAGATACAAACAAGAGAGGGTCCAAAATGGAGCCCTGAGGGACTCGGACATTAATTTTATCAATATCAGTGTAAAATGCGGAAGTGGAATTGTTTTTGTTGTACTATTTATTTGCACAAGTTAATACCTGTTTTTTTACATAATTAGCAAACCAATCCAAGCAATGACTTCGTATACTTTCTAATTTATGTTAAAGATCATCTGCCTTCTAACCTTCTTTCCAAACTCCTATTATATGCAGACGATACCACTGCCTTACTGAAATCTAAAAATTCTAGTATATTAAAAAATTTATTGAACAGTATTTTTGAAGAACTTAACAGTTGGTTTACGGCCAATGGTCTTACACTAAATTGCACAAAAACTCAAATAATGCATTTTAAGACAAGCCAAAATGGGGAAAATTATGACTTACGAATAAGTTTTAAGGGTACAGATATAAAGAACATTAATTCTACAACATTTTTAGGAATGAAAATACAAAATAATTTAAATTGGAATGAGCATATATGTAGTTTAGCAAAAGGTCTCAATACAGATGCAAATTCTACAGAATATAACTGACCTTAAAACAAAGTTAATAGTATATTTTTCGTTATTTGTTTCAAGGATGCAATATGGAATAGAGTTCTGGGGTAACAGCTCAAATGCTGAAACCATTTTCAAAATTAAAAAAAATTCTTAGAATTATGACCTTCTCTGACAATAACAAATCTTGTAGAACAATATTTACTGAACTTAAAATTTTAACACTACCTTCTTTATACATTTTAAAATGTTTACTATTTGTCAAAAATAATTCTGAAAATTGTATGAATGAAAATAACCACCATAATTATTTGACTAGAAACAAAAATGATTTTCAGCTGCCCATTCACAGGCTTGCTTCTCTAGAAAAACTGCTTCATTATTTGGGAAGAAAATTGTATAGTAAAATTCCACAAAAAATTAAGTCTATTGAAAAAGTTTATTTATTTAAAAAAGAAGTTAATAAATTCTTGTCAGTAAAGCTTATTATAGTATAAAAGAGTTCTTGGAAGATGTTTTGTAATATTACATTACAGTATCATACATACATCATACATTAGTATCATACTTTAAAATTAGTAATTTGTGTCATTTATTGTAGTTTTAAGAGAACTTGAATATAACTTTGTTCTTATAATTTTTGACTATTTCCCTGTCTTTTCAGCTGTTGCTGTATTGTAAACGTTATGTGAATATAAAATTGACTTTTAACTATACCAATATTATAAAGTTTTACATTCAGGATGTTAAAATTTACTAGGTCAAAGGCCTTTGTGAGGTCATAAAACCATGCTGCAGCATTTTTTTCAGAGTTAACTGCATGAATAATATTTTCAATAACTTGAGTTAGTGCCAATTTTGTAGATTTGATAGGTCTGAAGCCAAACTGTACAGGATTTAATCTATTGTTGGTTTCTACAAAATTTAAGGTTTGACTATAGACTACTCGCTTAATCATTTTTGAAAAGGATGATAAAATGGATATTGGTCGGTAGCTGTCCCTCAGGGTCTGTTGAGCCCTCTTATACACAGGAATGACTTAAGATATTTTCAGCTTCGAAGGCATGATTGCTTCCTGTAGAGAACTATTAACAATATGAGTAAGGGGTTTAGTTAGTTCACTTGCACATTCTTTATTACATACATTGGAATCCCATCGAGACCTGCAGATTTTTTTTGTTTAAAACTCTTAATTATATTTAATATATCCTTTACTCCAACTGACTTAAAACTTGTCATAATAGTTTTGTCACTATTTTTTTAAGTACTAAGTGCAGAAAAACACAGACCCTGACCAGAGCCACCACTGCCAATAGAGTTTGCAATACAGTAGAGTCCCGCTAATCTGAAAATCCGCTTAATCCGAAACAGAAATTGACAGCAGATTTAAAAAAATTAAGATGCAGGTACTATAAGAACCACTATATCTAAAATTTACAAGAAAATATTATTTCAAGTATTTAACTGTTAATAAACATTCAAATATTACTTTGGTTTGAAGATATCAGTTAAACTTCTTAGCTTTAAAGAAGAATACCTCTCCCTCAAAACTAAATTATGCCAGCATCTCAAAAAATGGTAGCCACTACAATTGCGTCGCGCTGTTGCTATACGTAGCATAGTGTGAGATCAAACGCAGCCGGAGCGTCTGTATGGGTTACAACAAAACTGAGATAAGTAAACACACAAGTTTGACCTGTTTATTTGGATTAGTGCTGTCTGAGATAGCGTAAGAACGCCAGAAATATGTACACGACTTTTGTTAGCTGATTACGTGGCCTAGTGGCGAATACAATGGAATCAAGTAGCCCTGGGACCGTGATCGATTTCCGCTAGTGATTCCAACTTTTTGTCTTGAAAAACGGTGTTTGATCTTACATCTCAATTGTATATATTTTTCATTCTAAAGGGTTCATTCTCCTTTTTATAATCATAGGCTATTATTGCGTTAAAATCTTAAGTACTGTACTTAATGTTAGACATATTATTTATGTTATGTTTTATCAAAGAGCATTTTAAGAAAATCTGTTAAATTCAAAAAATTTGGTATTCCGAAATGGGTTCGGTCCCAATTATTTAGGATTACCAGGAGCCCACTGTATTGATAAAATAATCATTAAATGTGTCAACAACCTTTTTGGGCTTACTTATAATGATATTATTTTCATTTAGAAACAGTTAAAAACCATTGATGGTTTTACAGATTTAGTTATGACATTTCAAATTAAATTAATTTTATTGCAAGAAGATAATTTGTTCACTGAAAAATTCATTTTTCGCTTTCCTAGTTCTTTTTTCATAATGTTTCTTTTTTTTTAGTAATTCCAAATTATGGCACTCTCGGTTTCCTTAAATAGCTTGTATAAACTGTGTAACTCATCTTTGATGAGCTGCAAGTCATAAGTATACAATATGTTATGTTTATTTTGTTTGGTTTATATAGCCCTAATGGGACATGTTACTTCAAATATTTGTTTAAATAAATCGTAAAATGTTTCGTATTTAT
>JAQJVL010001953.1:0-5000 GCA_035578905.1 Stictocephala bisonia | reverse complement strand
TTGTGCATAGTTAGAAGAAGAATAACGACTTTATTTTTTTTTGGGCAAATAAGATAGTAGAGTACTGTAGCCTCTAAATCCAAAAATACTTGATTTTTCAGGTCGTCCTCTTGCATTTACAAACTCTGGTGGAATTTCTGCCTTATTCTTTCTTAGAGTCCCCACTAGAGTCAGATTATGTTCATTTAAAAGACAGTCAGCAAGGGTATGGAGGTGTACCAATTGTCGGTTGTAATGTTTCTTCCTGTTCCACTGACAGGTTGAACAAAGTCTTGTTACAACAGCAAGCCCGGAGTTGTTTACTTCATATGGTCCTGGAGGCTGCCTTCCCGCATAGACTTCCATGTTCATAGTGTAGAACGTTTTGGAACAAGACATGGCAAAGATTTTAATGCCCTACTTAGCGGTTTATTTTTGTTGTACTGCCTGATAAGGGCATTTACCCCCTAAAATGCAACAAGCATCTCATCAATGGTCAAGAAGGCACCTACAGCATAGTTTTTTTTACATTTTTCTACAAGCTTTTCAAAAATCTCACGGATTGGTGCTAGTTTATCGAAATTTTTCCCCTGTTGCCCTTTATTCCCATTTATCAAACCCCGTGTTTTAACAAAGGGAAATTAAATCTTTTTATGTTTTAAACAGTTTTAAAAAATGGAACACCGTTCCGGGCGGTTGCCCCCAAAACAACAAATTATGGTGTGATTAATGTAGCACACCTTTCCATATACAAAAAAACCCTTTTAAGCTTAAGTTCCCTTTTTTTTTTGGGTTTTGGGATCCGTTTTCCCGGGGGAATTTTTGTTGGGGGTTTCTTTGTTTTCCCCGGGGTTTTGTCCCAATTTCCCTTTTATTGGTGCAAATAAAAACATCGTTTAAAAAAATCGTCTGTGAAAAACAGTTCCAAAGGGGGGAGAGTGTGTTTGGGGTTTAAACAGTGGGTGTTAAAACAGGTTAAACGCCCGGGCGAGGTTGAAAGCAGTGTTCGTTACTTTGGGGGGGGACAGTGGACATTCCCTTCGTAATATTTTTTAACCCGGTATTTGGTCCGGGCTATTTGATTAAATTGTTTCTTCTCCTGATTGTATCTGAATCTGAACCATCTTCATGTACCTTCCAAATTATCGTCAGATTCATCATCAGAACACTGAACATCTAAGGTTCGGGGATAGGATCCATCTAAAAAAAGTACTTCTTATAGCTCCTGGATTTTCATTTCTTTCCTCATTTCGTCCTGTCTTCTTTTTCTACACTTTCTAGGAAGTCTCTGTAGTCTTTGTTCCTCATCTTATATCCATAATGCAAAACACACAATAAAACACTAAAAAGAATTACAAAATAAATTAATTAATTTTGGCAAGCGTGAAGAGTCGCGCACGGTGGATTCAACCGAGATACAACCGCCGGTGAGGGGTCGCGCACGGTGGATTCGACCGAGTACAAGTTCTCAAAGCCATCTGTAGACTGGACTGGGGAGAGGGAGTGATGCTACAACTCACGCTTTGGAATGTGGGCGAGTCCATTTTAAGGTACTGAAAGGGGGAGGCAGCTGTAGATTTAATGGTGTGGAAGTTTTTAGCTAAAACAGAGAACGCTCGTGGAATCACCGTGCGCGACCCCTCACGGGTTAAGTACAGAATTGTCTTTGAATTTTGGGCTGGCATTTAGTATTAAACCATAAAAATTTAATACATCTCTTTTGATGATTTTTAAAAAACATCACACTTGATAAAATTGTTGAATTTCAACAGCCACAAATAGTCTATGGTTTATGAAAACAAATGTGCCTACTTTGGATAAAACATATTAAACTTACCACAATTGAAATTAAAATCGATTAGGTCTAATTAACAACTATCTAAAATTGTACACGGAAATAAATACAAATGTAAAGTGTACAACACAACTTAAACTTACTAAATCAAATTCACTTTGTTGACCTTTTTAAAATTTCACCTACTACTACGCAGTTAGATATTCTGACAGCCGATTGACGTATGGTTTGACATTGACACTAGCAAGCAGTAGACAGGAAGTGAGTGACACATGTTCTATTTAAAGACAAATTAATAAATTCAAAAACTGTTTATTTATTTTTTTGTATAATATAAAATATAATTTTTTTAAAAGTTTATTTTCAGAAATGGCATTGTATCTGAAGATGGCATAATTATGCTGAAATGATCGCTATACACATCACAACAAATTTGAACTGTTGATAGAGGTAATTTATTTTATATAAATTAATAAAACCATAGAGCTTTTTAAATCTTTTATAAACCCAGTTTCAAGATCTGATTTTACAAATGAAATTTTTTTACCTTAGTATTGCCTGAAGATCTTGAATATGTTTCTTCACTCCAATGTACATTTCACCGCTAGGTGCGGCATCTTCAAGGAGCTATTGTCCTAAACTATTTAAAATCACTACCACTATTTACACATGTCACAAATTCTTATATTACATAGTCACTGTAGTATGCGGCCGTAGTGCCCCGGCGGCGGTATGAGCGACGCGGTCCGTTATCATTCCCGGTCGTTGCGGCGGCTGTGGGTGACTGGCAGGGGTTGGATTTGTAAGGCTGGTTGGATGGCAGTACGTGTGATTCCACCGCCAGCCCTTACAAATCCAACCCCTGTCAGTCACCACAAGCCGCCGCAACGACCGGGAATGATAACGGACGCGTCGCTTCATACCACCGCCGGTGCACTACGGCCGCATATACAGTGACTATGTAATATAAGAATTGTGACATGTGTAAATAGTGGTAGTGATTTTAATAGTTTTAGGACAATATCTCCTTGAAGATGCCGCACCTAGCGGCGAAATGTACATTGGAGTGAAGAAACATATTCAAGATCTTCAGGCAATACTAAGGTAAAAAAAATTCATAGAGCTTTAATTATACATTGGTATAATAGAAGCAAGAAGGTCTATGATAGAAGGTTTATGCTACTTCTACGGTTATTTGCCAAGGAATGTCTGAATTTCGGGTATTGAGTGTACCTTACGGGTAAAAGAGTTATGCACAGTTGTCAGCATTGATTGTGACTTGTGAGTATCGAATTTTTTGACTGTTTTTACAATATACAATAGACTAGACAACTGCGTTGTTTTGTTTGATCATATGGTTTAATTTTGGTTAGGTAATGTACTGACATTGGATTACGTTAAATATTAAAACTAAAACAATTCTTTTTAAATGGCATTATTTTTAAAAACAAGATTTTACAGTGCTTTAAGACCTAACATCATCAGGTTTGTTTCATTATTGGGTAATTAACTGTTTGAGTTAATTGTAATAAAAGGATTTTTCATCAGAATAAATGGTAATTCTGAGTAATATATGGGTCATAATATATGGGTCAACTCTGATTTTTTTTTCATATTACAATACTATGTTCCTAATATATGTAGAATTAGTTAAAACTTATAATTACATGCCGGAAACAACATTAAAATACATAACTAACCTTAATAGTCGTCACTATTGGAGTTACAGTCGGGCTCCTTACATTGTGGCTCTGTGCGATCACAATATGCTGAAATTCCGTTGTAGACATGAAATTGCTCTGAATAAGTGATGTACTCGAGTCTTATAGTCACAGAACTTCCTTTTAAACAAAAACTCAGCTAAATGGCCAATGAGATGATGTTTTTGTTTGCCGTATCTAGGATATGATGTTTTTGGTTGCCGTATCTAGGAATGTTACCTCTCACTTCCCTCCAGACCCTTTCAATGTTTTGGGTGTGAGCACCGGTGTCAGGATCGACAAAATTATAACTATGATTAACAGTTAGATGGTGGTAACCTTGATATTGTAAACAGTTATAACTTCGCCAACAGTCACTTATCACCATCGTTCCCGGTAACACATACTTTTGGATTATCGGTAACAACGTTTCTTGGCCCCGTGTTGGAAAACGGAACTAAAAACAACGTTTGATTCACGTTCAATGCCACCAAACACCCAATTACCTTCAATCATTCGGCCACGATTATATTTTCGCCTACCAATATTTGCTTCGTCGATCTCTACTGTTTTCCTACTCCTCCAATGGGTTGAGACTGTTCAAGTAGAATAATCATACAAACTTCCTGAGATAACTACTCCAATCAACGACAGCGTGATGTGACAGGTCGAGTTCGGTGTCGCAAAAAGATCGTGTCGTGGAGGTTTTAATAGGACCCAATAAGCGACAAAACGGCAGACAGTTTGCGGTGATAGTTTATGTTTTTCAAAGAAAGTAAATTGAAACTGAGACACGACTTTTTACACTGAATTTTCACTTTTTTCTTGTTTCTGTCAGTAGTTTCTATTCTTTTCCAACATCGAAACACGTGATCACTTTCATTTAAAGTCATTTTATTTCCACAAGTGGGACATTTTTTTATTCCGTGGTATTACACCGTGATCATACAAAAAATTGTTCAATTTCTCACTATCTTCAGAGCTCACTATAAATTTTGTTAAAGTGAATTCGCATGTATTACATAGAAACGGATTAACATCGACATCCGAAAATACAAGCTGTCATGATAAGAACTGAATAGAGGCCATATAACGGCGAGCCTGTTTGGACTTTGACTTGAACTTTAATCGTCCCATTGTTATCGATATACATCTTTCCGGCAATAAATTCCTGTTATTTTCGTTTTAACTTGACCTTAGGACATAATATTGTAATATGAGAAAAATCGGAGCTGATCCATATATTACTCAGAATTACCGAATAAATTATGAAAGAGATTGGTTTGTACTTTCTTAGTACAGAGGTGTACTTTTCTTTTATTAATATACTTTCCTCATAACTTGCATGAAACAAATGAAGTCCTTTGAACTATAGGTTACTTAACGAGGATTTGAAGAAAACCCTACATAAAAATTGACAATAGCCATGTTCAAGGTGAAAATAGCTAAATTAAATATATGAGAGAACATAACTAACATTATTTAAAAACCTGATAAGCCAAAACTATCTGTACCCCAAAAAGTTA
>JAQJVL010001952.1:0-132980 GCA_035578905.1 Stictocephala bisonia | reverse complement strand
GAAAGACTTTTCGAAGGCAGGTAATCTCATAACTGATCGACGATTCCGTTTGAGTGATAAAACTGTCGAACAGATTTTATTTTTAAACTTGAACTATTTTTTAATTGAGAATAAACTTGTTTTCTGCAATACAACGATAAGATATTATTTTACTTTGTACTGTATTACTCTTACAATTGTGCTATTAATGTATACTTTTAGTATTTAACATTTAATTACAATATATCAAAATTTTTTATTTTTACAATGTATTATAATAGTTAATTACTTTTATTTCTTTGTTCTTTATAAATTTTTATTAATGTTTTCATTAATATACAAAATTAAATATTCTGTAAATAGTTAGTGTTACACTTTAAATATGTATGTGACATTAAAGTAGCCTCTTTTTTGTTTGATCAGAAACGAAATTTTAATACCTCATCATTCAATAGGCTTTAGTATATGTATGATATTTTTATAATAAAAGTAAGAATTATAAAAATATTCTTACTTCGTCGTGTGTCTTTTATAGCTTAAAATCAATTTTAGTTTAAATGCCTTGTTATTAAACATTATTTGATTAAAATTATGATCATTTAGCAAATTAAAAACGTGAAACAAATACAAAAAAGTTTGTGAGAATCTGTGTTATCTGTCAACGGTTTGATACAACACTAATATGATGTGTCTAATATTCACTTAAAACAATTAATAGCGTGTAGTAGATAGAGAACGAAAGAATCAGTCTTATACAGTAATAGTGTCAAATCTATCGTCTCTACTGGAGCGATCCGGCCAAGCGGTAATAGGGTGACAAAATATATTCACTTCTGAGTAGTTAAAACTAATAGCGTGTACAATTAATAGCATGCAGTAGAACGAGCACGAAAGAATCAGTCTTATACAGTAATAGTGTTAAGTCGATCGTCTCGACTGGAACGATCCGGCCAAGCGGTAATAGGGTGACAAAAATAATAGGATGAGTCACCCTATTACCGCAACGCTGTGGAACGTTGCAGCCTATTACCGGAAAGTAGCTAGATTTCCCGTTACCAGTTACTGGCTGAAAGAAGCAGGTAGCTAATCGCACGAATCACGATCACTCGTTTGCTGGAGGGTAGCGTCGCAGCGGAGCGGTCGGCAGGCGTATCAGTTGAGAGGCTCTCGAGTCTTGATCTTGAATAGCGAATAGCTATGTCCACACCTGTGCGACTTTACATGCGCTTGGAGCATGCTACATGGAGCATGCGGTAAAGCACGTGAAGCATGCGTAGCAGCATGCTACTTTTCCCAGAAAACGCGTCATTTTCGAGCCGCATGCTACAAAGCAAGCGGGTCCAAAACTTTGGTTCGACTTGCTACATTCGTTGCGACTATTAGTCATACCTTCCAGTCTGGACATACTGTAGTTATTTCAACACTGTTATAAGTGCGTACTGTATTTATTATTAATCCTAGTTATTGTTTCTAGTTATAAGTGCGTAGTGATGGCATCAGATAAACAAACTGTAAACTTTATCGATGACTACAGAGGTTATACTATGCTGTGGGATATAAATGACAAGTTTTATAGTAATAAAAACAAACGTAACGACGCATACCGCGCACTGGGGGAAAAGTATAACATGGATGTAAAATCTGTAAAATCAAAAATTAAAAACCTGAGATCCTATTTCTCAAAGGAGCAACACAAAATGTCATCTGTAAAAAGTGGTGCCGGTGCTGACGAAAAGTATGAGTCATCCTGGTTTGCGTACAAGCATCTGCGTATTCCTTAAATTCGGACCTAATGTTTTTTGCTGTGTTTGTTGAGTTTCTGGGGAGTCTTCTGAGCTCTGTTAGTACAGTGTCTCCATTAGTTTGCTGTCTCCATGTGCCTGGAATGATTATCATTCTGTTGTCATCAATACGGTCAAAAGTCCCTGGAGAGGTGTAGTTTTTTAAATAATCTTTTTGCGAACGCGAGAAATTGTGGAGATGAACACAGGCAAGTACTATATCTATAACAGTATTTTCAACTTTCACTTCTATGGGTTTTCGGAAAACCCTGAACACAGAAGCCATCACTCCGAAAGCATTCTCAACAACTACACGTCCTCTAGAATGCCTCCAGTTATACAATCGTTGTGGTGAACCACGATGTAAGTCTGTTGTATATGGCTTCATTATGTTTTCAGTTAATGGAAAGGCATCATCTGCTAATAACACATAAGGCACAGAAAGATTACGACCTTCCAAAGGTTCAGCTTCTGGTATTATGCCCAATACCCCTGGGGGTAATCCCAGGTCATTATTTATCATTTTCTTATAAAATGAAGTATTTCTGAAAACACCACCGTCAGAAATACGGCCCTGGCAACCAATATCAACATACAAAAACTTGTACTGGGCATCAACTATTGCCATCAATACTATACTATGTGTCCCTTTATAGTTGTAGTACTCTGCAACTGTTTTTGCCGGACGTAGAATATGGACATAATTTCCATCCAGGGCCCCAATACAATGGGGATAGTTCCACAACTCCTTGAAATTATGGGCTAATAATTTCCATTGATCCTCACTGGCAGGGAGCTGAAAAATAACAGGTTATGGTTGTTACTGTATGTAATGTATTTAAGTTTTACTGTAACACAAAATATCAATAAGAATAAATTGTTAAGTCATACTGACGCCAAAAACATATAAAACACAGATAAAATTTAAAATATCCCATGCGAATATTATTATAAATTTTATTGTTTTAGATTGATGACCAACTGCCAGAAATAGATGAACCTCAGACTGAAGAAATTGCAAATTCGTCTATCAATCCTAAATCATTCCCATCTCCACAGACTTCCAGACGCCTTAAAAGAAAAATAGACTATGACCAGAAAATAGAAGAACAAGCTTACGGATTCCTTGAGTTAGCAGCTAAATCATTAACTGAAAAAGATGACTCCTCCTTATTTGGTTATATGGTCGCAAGCCAGCTTAGAAAATTAACTCCTCGTAACCAAGCAATTGCACGAAACAAAATACAAAATATTATTTTTGATTTAGAAATGCAGATCAATTCCCAAATCAATGATAATGCAGATTCTAATCATTATACTAGCCCCTCACCACAGTCAAATTATAGCTCTACAAATGAATCAACTCGACCACAATCTTTTGAAGGAACTACTCCACAGCTAGATAATTTAAACCTTGACACACATAAAATTAATCAATAAGCAATTATTATTATGATGTCATTTTTACATTTATTGCGTTTAGTTGTATTATTAAAATAAACAACTTACCTTGACATAATCTTGAAGGACTTCTATAATTGCTTTCAGTACATCAGGTATCATCAATGAAATGAATTACAAATTGCCAACTTTATTTGTGCAGGAATTGCTTCCTCTGAAGTATATATCTTATATTTTTTTTTTTTTTTTTTTTTAGATTCTACTTTTTCTAACAGGCAGTAGAAACTATCTTTGGACATTCTTGTAAAGTTTTTATTTAAACAATACGTTTTCATTTACTGTAGCTCCAAATTACTCAATATTGAAAAGTTTCTTGTTTTGAAGTAGTCTTTCATCCATACTAAACGAGCAATTCTTTTACGTTTACGCACTTTTGATAACAATAAACAAGCAGCACTAACACCAGCAACAGCTAAAGCATGCCGATTCATAATTTATTAATTAAAACTAACTATTTAAACGCCATTACACATTGACTCTCTGTTCTGCAAGTGGCACGCAATAACGCACAAGTGTGGACATTGAAGCCGCACGCCTCTCAAGCATGCTTTACTATACTTTGTGCCCTCCCAGAATGCGGGTCGAGCTCGGGTAGAGTCCCCTCGAACGCACGCGCACTCACACGCCAGAGCGCTGGTAATTAGGACCTCCCTAACTTCCGCTCTATTTGTCAGATAGTGGGCGTTCCCAGTCAGTCTGAACTTTTTTTTATTTGTCATTTTATTTAAAAACTTTTAACGTATATACATTCTACGCAATATTACAAGAAAAATGATATAAAATAATATGCAGTTTACTTTAATTAACCTCCTCAGTGGTTTTTTAACAATTTTTTTCACCTATGTTAAGGTCCATTGTACAGTATAGTGTACATGTAATTTCAGTAGTTAAAATTAAATAAATAAGGTATGCTGGTGTTGGTGAAGGCATTAGTACAGAATACTGCACATTGAGTTTTGTATTGAATAGTGCTGCCACCTGTTGTGGCCACAGCAAAACATCTCAACCAATCATATTCTCAGCCCATCTAATGCAGTCTGTTTCCATGTCAACAACATGTACTTTTCAAATGAAATGAATTTTATAATAATTCAGAGTGAATTAAGGTTAGTTAAGTGCATATTTTGTTTGTTCAATGTATGTATTTGGTTTTAAATAGTTCACATCGTACATGTTTACCATATATTTTATTTGGCATTGATTTGAAAAGTGATGTACAGTATAATGTACAATTGCCTTTAGTGAGTGTTTTAGTTTTAGTTGTTTAGTGTATTAGTTTTAGGTTATGTGTGTTCTAACAAACACCCACAGAAATGTCTAAACATACTCTGAAAGCGTGTGATATCCTTGATTTGATTGAAAATGGGGATATTTCCGACATAGAAAATTTGTCAGACAGGGAAGAAGAGGTGGGTAAATTTGAACTGCCAGCAGATATTTTACACGTGGAAGACGGTGTCAATTTTGGTGATGTCATTTTTGAGGATAATTTGATGAATGATATTGAAGGTGATGGACAGTTTGATGAACAATTGGACAATATATTGGACATTGATCAAGCCATAACAACTGTTATAGCAAACAACCAGAGCAAGAAATACAAAATGATGTTGTCCCTCCAGTTTTAGATAATGCTGATCAAAGAGGTATGTTATTCAACAATATTGTTACGAGTAAGAGAGAAATACAATGGAAAAATGAAATGTTTACTACAAGAGATCCCCCTGATTGGGACTTAGAGTTTTCAACAGAGTACACAATGCTACCATCTCCTTTGATATTTTTTCAAAAGTATGTACCAAAGAGCATACTTGAGACTGCTCGTGATTGCACAAATATGTATGCAATGCAAAATAATAAAACTAGTTTCAAAGATTGCACACTCTTGGAAATCGAAACAGCAATTGCGTTGCATATTGCGATGGGATCCCTAAATTTACCCCGTGTAAAAATGTACTGGGATTCGAGTCTAAACATCGGCTTGTTCAGAGATGCACAAATGCCTTTGAAAAGGTTTTTCTCAATTAGGAACAACTTACATTTTGTAAATAACTTGAAGAGGACCAATAGCAATGACATATTTTTCAAAGTTCGCCCTTTACTTGATTGCATAGCAAGTAGATGTAGGCAAATTCAAGTAGAACGGTACATGTCTGTTGATGAACAGATTATTCCTTTTAGTGGGAAAAATTTATCTGTGAAACAATATGTAAAAGGAAAACCATGCCCATGGGGTATAAAAAATTTCATTCTAGCAGGAAAAAGTGGGATGATGTATGATTTTGTATTATACCAGGGACAAAATACTGAGTTGGACAAGGATTATGTCAGAGACTTTGGATTGGGAGCGACAGTGGTTTTGAAACTGGTTGAAAATTTTAAACTTGGAAATGTATTGTTTTTCGACAATTATTTCTCTTCTTACGCCTTACTTCAAATTTTAAAGAATAAGATGATTTTTGCAGCTTGTACTGCAAGATTGAATAGATTTAGTAAACCACCTTTAACTTCTGATAAAATAATGATGAAGGAAAAGAGAGGATTCAGTGAGGAAGTAGTGAGTGACGATGGGGATGTGGTGGTAACAAAATGGCTCGATAATAAAACAGTATCTCTTGCCTCAAACTATGTCGGTATAGGTGAGACTGACACGGTAAAAAGATGGCAGAAAAGGGATAAAGCGTATATACAAGTAACAAGACCACAAGTTGTCAATGAGTACAACTCTGCAATGGGCGGGGTGGACCTTTATAATCGATATATTGCACTGTACAGAATCACAGTACGCTCAAAAAAGTGGACATTACGAGTAATTTTCCATGCCATCGATATGGCTGTAACGAATTCTTGGCTTGAGTACAAGAGAACAGCACAAATTCTCAAGGTCCCGAAGAAAGAACAGTTGGACTTACTTGCTTTTAGGCTCCAGCTGGCAGAAGAAATTATAAGAGTAGGTAAAACAGCCACTAACAAAAAGAGGGGAAGGCCATCAAATGAAAAGGCAAATAACAATCCAGATGATAATATGCCTCAGACAAAGAGGTCAAGGTATGAACAACGTCCATTACAGAGTGTTCAAACAGACTCAGTAGATCACCTACCTACTCATGACGGAAAAACCGAACCTACTAGGTGTAAAAACAGTACATGTGGTAAATATCGGTCCCATTTCTTTTGCCATAAATGCAAGGTGCATTTATGCATCAACCAGAAGAGAAATTGTTTTTATGAATTTCATACAAAGAAATAATTTGCTAATCATTGTAAAAATAACTTGTTTTGAATAAATATTTCTATCTAAACCATGGCATTTATTATCAATACAATCCTAACATGATTATTTCATTGAGAGAATTTGTACACTATACCGTACAGTAAAAAAAGGGTATAAATAAATAAAATATTTTTTGTTTCAGTTAATAACAGTCATAAGAAGAGTCATATATTAAAGAAAATCATCATTGCAACATTTTTAGCCCAAAGTTTAAAAATTTACTCTCTAGTATATAATTAGAATTTGTACAGTATACTGACCAAATCCACTGAAGAGGTTAAACAACTGAAAATCATTTTATAAATTTAGTAATTAGTTGTATAAATCAAGCTTAAGTTTGTTATTTATTTCCTATATATTTCTTATATTGAACTTTATTTGGTATAATACAAAACTCCCGAGTGGACGAGGTACAGTACTTTTGGTGTAAACTTAGTCACGGTACAACGTCCGCGCGCCATTCCGTCCCGCAGCGGAAGCGGTAGCGGCGGATGCTGGGGTGTAATGACCTTTTAAATAACATACCAACCAAGGGTCAGTTCTTAAGGAACTCCAAATTGTTTGCTCACTAATGATATTATCAGTAAGTGTGAATCATCCACTTACTTCCTAGCTGAATCCCAATCCTATCTTTCCTACTTCCGGGATTACAAAATGGGTCTTCAGTACGACTATTAACTCCGGACTGATCAGTTATGTTCGACGTTCTTAGTTTTCTAGTTTAGAACATCGCGTGTTACTGTGTTAGTAGCATCATTGTTTTAGTGTTTAATTTGTGTCCGCGTGTGCAGTCACTATGTCTCTGGTAAAAAAACGTCCGAAGGTAATTCATTCACAGGCGAGAACAATGATCGCGAGTGTTATGAACTACTTCGAAAGTGAACAAAATAATAAAGGACCTTTAATTGATGTTAAAAAAGTGTTACAAAGAACTGCTGATGCATGCGGTGTGTCTTTGCGGACAGTTGAAAACATAAAAGCAGAAGTACGTGCGGCCCGTGCGGTAATAGATGCGTCTGTTGCGCCCATTGAAGACGACTCAGGAACTGCAATGGAAATCGCTGAAGACGAGCAGCACACTCCAGCAAACGTTGTTTTGAGCCCGCCTAGGAAAAAAACGCCGAAAGCGAGAAATAAGGTAACGTGCTTGAATGAGTTTGATAAATCGGCAATCAGGCGGCATATTATGACTTATTACGATAGAAAGGAAGTCCCGACATTGTCCAAATTAATGGTTTCTTTGAAGGAGGCTGGATTATACACTAATAATAAAACTTCATTAAGAAGAATTATAAAAGAACTCGGCTTCAGGTACAAGAAATTTCAGAAAAGGAAAATATTACTTGAAAAACCATCAGTCTCACTAATGATGTGTAGTTTCTTGCGCAAGATGCACAATGTGGATTTATCAAAAGCGTATTTCTTGGATGAAACTTGGATTAATGAGAATGATAGTAAGTACAAAGGCTGGACAGATGATACCCTAAAAACCACTTTAGCGACCCCACTAGGAAAAGGTAAGCGGCTGATCATTTGCCACGCTGGTAGTTCTAAAGGTTGGATCAAAGCTCCTCCGTTGGTATTTCAATCTAAAAAAACTGGAGATTACCACAAGGACATGGACGGTACTGTTTTTTAAAAATGGTTTTTCGGCACCTTAATTCCCGTCCTACCTCGCGGTGCAACAATAGTCATGGATAACGCTCCATATCACTCGAAGGTAAAAGATAAGGCACCAACTTCGTCTTCTACGAAAGCTGTCATGATAGAGTAGCTAAAAAAGCGAGGAATTCCTTTCCCAAATGACTTGAAAAGGCCTGAGCTGTACGAGCTTGTTCAACAAACAAAGCGTTTAACAAGTCCTATCTGGGGTTTTTTGAGCTATGCAGTGATGATATAAACTTTGCTATTTGTAATATATGCTAACAAAGGTTATCATGTAAATCGACCACAAATAACTTGAAGAAGCACCTCAAAAGTAAGCACCCTACAGTTGAAGTGGAAGCAATTTCCTTTGGAAAAGAAACACATCAAGTAAGCTTAATATATTAACACATTTAGTGCGGGTAAGCCGAATTAAACTGATCAGCTGACCGGCGCGCCACCCGGATCAGTCGATTTCAAGGGGTGGAACCATGGCAACCTCTATTGTCCATTGTGAATAAAGCTTTCAGTGCAATTTGTTCATTCATTGTGTCAGCGTCTGTGAGCGTACTGAGAACATATTTTTAGCGTAGTTTTCGTTTACTGAAATTGTTATGTTTATGGCTACTGTTCATATTTGTATATACGAGGAGGTAACTTTCAAAACGTGTTTTGTCACAAAAAAATCAAAACTGAGTTATTAGTATCTCTGGTTTCATCTTTTCGTTTCCTACCACATGGTGCATAGCTACTGTTTCAAAACATATTTTGTCCCATTTAAATCCAGTAAACAAAACTAGGGTTTCGAACAAACTGTGTTTTGTCCGTCCTCTACTTTAAGTTCAAACAGTGCTTTGTCCACTCAGCCAATGGGCACACAGTATTAGTTTAAACAGCTGGGACTGCTGGGAGCCGAAATAAACTCACTGCTACATTTGAGGTTATGCTACTTTGTTAGTTAGAGGCATACTGTGCAGTTTTATACATTAATGAGGTTGGAAGTGTTATTACAATTAAATATACTAGTTTTTGTGAATATGGAAGACGCTGATGGTAGTGTTAGTGTTGGTGATTTTAATAGTGGAAGTAGGAAAAGGAGAAGTGAAGGGACAGAAAGACAGAGGGAAAAGACACCAAGATACTCACAACCCAGAAGGGCTTTAGTATTTAATCCTTGTACTCATAATTCTAAGAAATTTTCATGCATTACATTTACGCCTAGGAACCTAAAACATTTCCAAGATAATTATTACAAAAAGCCTGACAAAACAAGGCAAGACAATATTATTGGTAATCTTGTGGTAACAAATTCAACTAAGAGACGTAGGCCTAGGCCTGTAGTTTTAAGCA
Organism: Stictocephala bisonia; assembly: GCA_035578905.1. Taxonomy (NCBI): domain Eukaryota; kingdom Metazoa; phylum Arthropoda; class Insecta; order Hemiptera; family Membracidae; genus Stictocephala; species Stictocephala bisonia. The sequence goes on along the minus strand of JAQJVL010001952.1, from coordinate 123,491 downwards.
AAAACAAAACCCTGGTGGTGAACACCATTACAATGTTTCTTACTTTTTACCTTTAGAAAATAATCAAAAGATTCCTGTTTGTAAAAAGCTTATTTTGTCAGTAACAGGAGTGGGAAGAACAAGATTAGGTAATATAATTAAAAAAGTACACTCTGGTAAGGCAATAGAGGAACGGCGTGGAGGAGATAGAAAAAGCCAACATAGTGTAGCAAAAAAAGAACACGTAAGGGACTTTATTAAAAAATTGCGTGGAACTGAATCTCACTATAATAGAGCAAAGTCAAAAAGATTGTACCTGAGTTGAGACCTAAGTATTCAAAAGCTACAATTGATGTACAATCAGCAGGCTAACGATGAATTAAAAGTATAATCTAGCATGTTTCGAAAAATATTTGTTACAGAATTTAACATTGAATTCAAATCTCCTGCTTCGGACACTTGTTGTTTGTTGAAAGAAAAGATTTAAAATGCAGCTCCGGGTTCCCGGGAAAAACAGCAACTAATGGTGGAAAAAAGAGTACACTCATTGAGAGCTAAAGCTTTTTACAAACACATAAAAGATGAGATTCCTGATTCTGTAAGTTATTGCTTTGACTTACAGCAAATCCAACCATTGCCAAAATGCCCTATTCAGGAAGCATACTATTCTAGACAAATAAATTTGTATAACTTGTGTATAACTGATCTTGCTACAAAACATCCATATTTTTACACTTGGTCAGAAGATCAGGCTGGTAAAGGTAGTTTTGAAGTTTCCTCTGCACTATTTTCCCACCTTAAAACTACCGATTTTCAAGGGAAAAATTTTCTTCGTCTGTTCTGTGACGGTTGTATTTCCCAAAACAAAAACAATATTGTTTTGAGAACCCTCGTGCACTTTCTGCAAACAGCAGACACCTCTTAAGTAAAATTGTCATAATTTTTCCTGTGCGTGGACATAGCTTTTTGCCTGCAGACAGAGTGTTTGGCCGAGCAGAAAAAAATCTTAAGGAAAAAACCTGTTATCATAAGCAAGGAAGATTATTATGAGCGTTACCGTAGCATTGGTGACATTAAGATCTTAGGTGAAGACTGGGACTTGCTGGACACCAAAATACTTGTTAAATATTACAAAAACATTGACAACATTAGCGACTTAAAACGTGTTGTAGTTAAAGTGAAGGAGGAAGGAGATGTTATTGAAAAAGAAAAAATATCAAAAAAAAATAGTACTAATAGAAGAATTGATGTTGAGGAAGAAAAATGTATTATTGTCAAGGGTATGCTGAATTACAGATTTGAGGCAGAAAACAAGAAGTTCAACTCATTAATTTCCCTACCAGCGTCATATTAATATGACGTGGCGGGTCCAAGCCCAAACTGCCAGCGTCATATTAATATGACGTTGCGAAAAATATTTTTTTAAAAGATTTACCAAATTGTTATATAAATATGATTTATACATTCCAATTGGTAACTAAATTCTGTATTCAGATAAGTTGTTTGTATTATAATAAAAGTAAATACGTGAGTAATTTCAGCCTACGAAGATGGTACTTGTCATGCCCTGTCATGATGTGCAGTGTAAGCTCAGTGCCTGGTATGACCTGTTCCGCGTTGTAGTTCTAATGTGATTGTCTTTAGTTTTAATATTAAGTTTATAGTTTTTAATAATTATGAAGAGGGCTAGGTCACCTATTAGTGAAAATACGATAAGAAATATAATACATGAAAATTATCTATCAGACAGCTTTGTAAGTGACATTTCTGAAAAGGATAGCCTAAGTGATTCCAGTATTGCTGACGACACTGATAATGATCCCGATTTTGATCCGAATGAACCTAGGACGTCAACAGGTAATCGTGGATTACATTTAACTCATCATTTCAATGCATCTATATCTGATTCAGATTCTGATACCGGTAGTGATTATGGTGACCCGCCAACTAGAGTAAGAGTTCGTACAGATCACACTCAAGCTAGGCCACCGTCAAACAACGCCAATTTACATACGTCACAGACACCACATAATACTGGCAATGAATCCAGTTCCTCTGAATCTGAGAATGATGATGATAATTGGACAGGAGTTAGCGAAGAAAATGATCACCTACATAGACCTAATCCTCCATATAATTTTTTGGAATTGCCTGGCCCCAAACATTGTCCTAATCCATTCTCACCACCAAGCTCATATTTTAAAATGTTTTTTTACGCCTTTTTTTATTGAAATATTAGTTGAAAACACTAACAAGTATGCTAATAAATTTATAGATGCAAATCGTGATATGCTAAAAGTTCACAGCCGCGCTAAAAAGTGGAAACCAGTAACTCCTTCAGAATTGGTGGATTTTATTATTGTCCTAATAAATATGAGGATCAAAAATATGCCTTCTATTGAATCATTTTGGTGGACTTGTCAAAGTCAAATTATTCCCTGGTTTGCACAAATGTTTACGAGAAATCGGTTTCAAGCCATACTTCAATTTTTCCATCTTGTTGACACAACCAATATACCTAAAGGCCTTTTCACACCGGCCTCGTGGACGTCCCGGACGTGTTGGAAGAAATAAATCGCTTCCCATGTTATCAAATGAGCCAATACACACCGCGCATCCACGACGTCCGGTACGTCATGGACGTCCGCGAAGGTTCTGTGAGAATCGCTGGCAGAGCGATTTTCAAGAGACGTCCGCTACGTCTGCGGCCTCGCGCATGCGCAGTGAACACTTTGGAACCACGTGCTTCGCCACTACTCGCAGCCCGCGTCATCTGCAGTGTGTTTAACCGTTTGTTGTTGCTGGTTTTTTGTGCGTAGTACCAAAATGGAAGCTTTGATTGAGGAAGTGCGTAGTCGTCCTGTCATCTGGGACACAACCCTAGAGATTTACAGGGACTAGGTTTTGAAGAACGCAGCTTGGGAGGAGATTGCTGCAAATCTTCAGAAAGACAGTAAGTTGCTATTAACTGTCTTGTAACTAGGATAAGAGCAATATATATGTCACTATATTACTATTTATAATGTTGTTTTATGGAACTCATCATAGTATAATTTGTCAAGTTCTTATGTTGCATTAGGTTTTTACCCTTAATAGGTCGCGCGGTGTACAAACCTCCGCAAGAATTATATTTATTCGTGTAAATTTGTTGCGGTAACTCCTCTGATCCCCTCCACCCGGCATATCCTCCCCCACCTTCCCCTCCACCCCCACAACAAAGAAGAGCCAGTTTAGTCAAGGCCACTGCCGTGGGCGTATCGATCTGTGAGTGGTGCGGTCTATTGTACTCCACGCGACCTGCAACGTCATTTTTTGTGCGGTCATTTGTACACCAGGCGACCAAATTTGTGAAGAGTTATTTTTTTTTTATTTTATAAAATTGTCCGTTTCTCTATGATCTAGTGTTGTGCGGCTTTTATTTTGTGTCTTGAAGATGGATTCTGACGAGGCCAAACGGTTACTTGACATGCTATCGAGTGTCGAGAAGGAAGAGCGAGAACAAGAGCGTGTAACAGAGGAGGACAGACAGCTTCTAATTCGACAACTGTTTGCGGACGTGAATCCCGATGTTGAAAACGATGGGGATGGTGTGATCGAAAGAGAAGGAAGTGACCAATCTGACGACGAAGTAGAGCATATTGACCATGAAACTAGCTCGGAAACCTCTCTAGAAGATTTGGCAGAGAGGGAAGAAGCTAACCCGACCACAGAGGAAAACCACAATTTTATTCTTGGAAAAGATTTAGAAACTAGGTGGAGTGCACATATGAATGTTGCAAACCTTCGCGGTAGAACTCGTCGACACAACATTATTCGTGGTGAAAGAATCGGTGTTCGCGTACCCTGGCCGAAAGGGGAAGCTACGGCTGCAAAATTACCTGATGAAAGTTGGAAATTATTTTTCCCGGACATTTTGATTGATCGTGTTGTTGACTACACTAATGTATGGATTGAAAAAAATAAAGAACACTATACTCGTGAAAGAGATGCCAAGGCAACAGACAGAGATGAAATTCATGCTACTCTCGGCTTATTGTATCTGGCTGGACTGCTAAGATCGTCGCATACAAGATTAGAGGACTTATGGGCTGTTGATGGACTCGGTGTAGAGTATTTTCGGTTGACGATGTCACTTAGGCGCTTTAAGTTTTTACTTAGGGCTTTACGTTTTGACGGTGTGAGAACTAGGAGGCAGAGAAAGGCACAGGACAAATTGGCTCCTATTCGTGAAGTGTTCCAGGAATTTGTCAATCGTTGCCAGAGAAATTACAGTCTTAGCGAGTACGTGACTGTGGACGAAATGCTAGAAGCCTTTCGCGGAAGATGTAGCTTCCGGCAATATATCCCAAATAAGCCTGCTCGCTATGGGATCAAGATGTTTGCATTATGTGATGCACGAACGTACTACACTGCAAATCTAGAAATTTATGCCGGCAAACAACCCGAAGGGCCTCATAGACTCAGCAATGCTTCAAGAGATGTCACAATACGCATGATTACTCCAATTTCAGGAACTGGACGACACATTACGCTAGATAACTGGTATGGTTCAATTCCGTTGGCCAAAGAGCTACTAGATAACCACTCTCTCACTGTGACCAGTACATTGAAGAAAAATAAGCGCGAAATTCCTCCAACGTTTATTGATAAGAATTCGAGAAGGCCATGCACCAGTTTGTTTGGTTATGGCGACGATATGACACTGCTATCGTACGTTCCTAACAAAAAAAAGGTCGTGCTTTTGCTTTCAACCTTTCACCATACAGATACCATTGATGAAGACTCTGGTGATAAACAGAAACCAGTCATGCTAACCTGCTACAACAAATACAAAGGTGGCGTGGATACTGTCGACCAGATGAAGGGAGCATACTCGGTGTCTAGACGAAGCAATAGATGGTCACTTACCCTCTTCTTCTCTTTTTTGAATATCGCTGGGATCAATAGCTACATCATTCTGCGTAACAACTTTCCACAAGAAGCAACAAACAGAAGAAACTTCCTTCGATCTCTAGGAAAATCTCTATGTTTGCCACAATTGACGAAAAGAGCTTCGATTCTGACGCTTCCTGTGACACTCCGACAAAGAGTGAGGGAACTTACCGGCCAGCCGGTTCCCGCTCCAGAAAGACCTCAAGAAGTCCAACCAACAACTGGACGATGCTACTTATGTACCAGGGAAAAGAACCGGAAGAGCCGTACAAGGTGCCCAGCTTGTCACTTATTCATTTGTCGGGAGCACACTCGATTCACGTGTGAACAATGTGCCAGGGATCATGTTCAGAGCGACACGGATGATGTCGAGTAGAAGACTACAGTACAGAAGGTTTTTATTGGGCTGTATTAATTGTTTTTAGTTATAGTTATTAGGCTTAGGTTATGTTATTAGAGTTTACGAGGGGCTGCTATATTTATTTTATAATACTAGTATTTAAACATTTTGTACAATCCGTCGAGTAGAAGACTACAGTACAGAAGGTTTTTATTGGGCTGTATTAATTGTTTTTAGTTATAGTTATTAGGCTTAGGTTATGTTATTAGAGTTTACGAGGGGCTGCTATATTTATTTTATAATACTAGTATTTAAACATTTTGTACAATCCGTCGAGTAGAAGACTACAGTACAGAAGGTGTTTATTGGGCTGTATTAATTGTTTTTAGTTATAGTTATTAGGCTTAGGTTATGTTATTAGAGTTTACGAGGGGCTGCTATATTTATTTTATAATACTAGTATTTAAACATTTTGTACAATCCGTACATAAATATTAGTTTGAGCCTAGTAAAGAATATAAACTAAGCCTATAGTTCATACTGTATTCATCATAAATTGTTTTGCAACTTAATTTTTGCCTTTGTTTATAATGTACCAATAGATATGGATTTATTATTTAAATATGTAATAAACAACTCTATTTTTAAAACTTTCAGTCTACATTTGTAAATATATAAACAGTATTGTTTTAGTGGGTTTTTTTCTTATTAAATTGATATTGATACTTTTCATTCATCTACAAATTGCAGTAAACTAAATTTAAACACGTATTGTATGCTTATGGTTATAGTTTCTTTAATAAATGCATTATTAAAAACTGAGATATTTTGTTTAAATCACTTCCTATATCATTATTTCTATTAATTAAATGAAATATTTATAAATGATTGACATTTATTGGGTTAAACAGGTTAAAATGAGCATTGCGGTCTTTTGTACACCACGCGACCCATTACGGTACAATGAGAGGCGCGACTTACTAAGGGTTAAAGGCTTAATAAAAATTTATTGTTGTTCTTATAAATTTTTAAATTTAAATTTATAAATATAAGTTCCTTATAAATTTTTATTCTTATTAAGAGATAGACACCGCCAGGCTGTAAAGCCGAAGTTATACAACTGTCGAAGTCGAAGAACAACAACTGGGCAGGCTGCAAAAAAATTGAAAAAATGGACATATGAGGACGAAATGCAATTCGTACTGAAAACAATGGGTCACAGACAGTAAGTAAATTTCATTAGAATAAAAAAATCTAAATAAAAATAGAGTACAGTAAGGCAAACATTGGAAATAATAAATAAATAAATGCTAAATAAATAAATAAATTCAGGTGTGCCAAATTTGAACGAATAGTGTTTTAGGTGTCTGGGGACCTCAAAACTGAAAGTTATCATGGTCCCGGGCAGTACAAACAAATATTAAATGCAAGTAATTAATAATTTTTTGTTTTGTTTTTTAGGAGTAATACAAATGTTCCCTTGGAAGACGTCAATGAAGACGAAGAACACTTACCTGCAGAAGGTCCTCAACAAGATATTACAATCAGAGATAATGGCGATGAGAGTGATGTCGATTTTGATGAAAATGAGAATTGAGAAAATTAAAAAGAAACATTACTAACATGATATGTGAGTCTGAAGAGCAGTGCGAGTTGGAAAGAAACCGAAATAATCAGTTTGTTAGCCGTACTCCAACACCAACTGTCTCACCTTCCTACAGCTCATCAAGCACCAGACAATCAAGACTAAGCCCTCAGCCGCAACGACTGGGGTTGTTTAATGACCCACAACAAAACTCCTTTGCAGCATCGCACTGGGCCTATGAATATTCATCTCACTCTACTGGAAGCTCCCAAGAGTTTCCATCAGGAAGTAACGCTGAGTCTTCTTTGTTGCAAACTGGACACTTGTTTAGAAACGCCAGCGATCAGTATCAGTAAATATGTTTACATATCACAAAAAAATTCAAACTAAGTAAACGAGTAAAACATTTATAAAGGTAAAAACAATATAAATACTTAATTTGATACAAATTTTCATTTTTTCAGTTTAGAAAATGCATTGTTTAAATATCATTACTGTTTTTCATTACCATGTTACTCGTTGTCCTTTTATTTTCCAATCTGAATGTTTTTTTGAATTTACAGTTGTAATTTCTAACTAGGTACTTGTGTTCTAAATAAAATTAAATCGTTATGTAAATTAACAGTTTATTTGTTATAACCTTTATTCAATATTAAGGAAACTTAACTCTACCTGCTTATTATGATTTGTCTTACCTTAAACAAATAGCGAGTCTCTCTTTGCTTGTGATTGCCTCTCTATAGTTTGTGTCGGTCTTCATAATATCATCTTCGATAATTGACAAAACTTCTTCAAACTGGCCGGGAGTTAATCTGAAATAAGTTCTAAATCTATCTTCGTCCAGCTCCAAGTCATGCATCAAGTGATGGTATTCTCCAAACCTCTTCCATTTTTTATTTATGGGGTGAATCCATTCATTTCTTTTATTCAAGGAATATAATAACACTAAATCATCGTCACTGTCACTACTTGATTCGTCCATCCATGGAACAGTAAATCCGGGCTCACACCAAGGAACTTGCCGAAAAGACATCTTATAAGCACGGGTAAGAGTTAAACACTGAGTGTGCACTTGACTGATCACCTGTCCTGAGTCATGCGCAAACAAGTGGACGTTTGAGACGTCGCTGGGCGGTGTGAAATGGGCGCGTCTGCGGCTTCCCGCACGTCCCGGACGTCCAGAAAGCCGCAGATGCCGGTGTGTAAGGGCCTTAAGCCGGGTCAAAATGGATACAACCTATGTGCTAGATTCAAACCCTTGGTTGATCACATGAACTCTGTTTCTAGACGACACTTCACACCAAGTCAAAATTTGTCAATAGACGAGAGTATGATAGCCACAAAGTCACACTCAAAATTACTACAGTATATGCCAAAAAAACATCACCGCTGGGGCGTGAAGTTGTGGATGTTGTCTGATGCTGAAACCTACTACTGTGTAGGCTTTTTTTTGTATAGAAGTGCTGAAGGTGATTACAAAAATTTAGTAACTAAAAAGGGGCTAGGTTTTGCTGTGGTAGATACACTTATCGAGAAAGCAAGAAAGAGAAGTATGATAAGGGTTATCACATCTATATAGATAACTTTTTTACTTCCGTAAAATTAGCCAAGCACTTATATATGAAAGGTACTTTTAGACTGGAACTCTGAGACATAACAGAAAAGGGATTCAGAAATGAAATCCAAATTTCCAGTAGGCCAGACATAGTATATGAGGAAAGAAGCTATGGTAATATTAGGATATAGACAGAAAAAGAGCCAAAAGAAACAGGTACTTTTACTTTCAACTTGCGGTAAAGCTGAGGTCCAACATAAAACTAAGAAAAAAGGTAACAAAATTTATATTTGTTCAAAGCCTGCTATCATACGGTCATATAATGCACATATGGAAGGAGTGGATGGCTCTGATCAAATGTTGTATCAATACCAAGACAATCGCAAATGTATGAAATTTTGGAAAAAGGTTGCTCTCAACCTGTTCGGCAGAATGATGTTAAATACTTACATTTTGTACAAAGCCAATTCAACTAAGCCATTTAGACTTTTTAGTGTCTGTTGTAGAGGAAATGGGACGAGAGTGGATACACGAGCAAGAAGACAGGAACGGCCCTAGACAAATTACTTCACCGCGAGGCGCTCTACACAACCGTGGGGGTGGTGACGTCAACACCAATCAATATTTCGTCAAAATTGAACACGGAAAACAAAGAAATTGCTGTGTGTGTAGTGCAGTAAGTACGAAAGGTGGTGGAAAGAGAAAGACATCCTCATTCATGTGTGTGAAGTGCAAGAGAGGTATACACACAAAATGTTACCCCCTTCATCATTAGCACTAAGCAACACATGTTTTATTGTAGTGATTTATATATTTTTACATTTTTATATTAAAACTTCACTGTAACATAATTTTAATAATATTTTAATGTTTTTTACAATATAATATAACTATAATAGCGTGTATTTTCCAACGTGTTGTATTTAAAACTTCCCGCTCAAGTATTTGCAAAAAACTTAAAATTTTTCAGTTTTGTAGGGTTTTGTATAAACAGCTACAAAAACATTTATTTTTGTGTTATGCTCAATTTTTATATTTTAATTGATGCAAAATAATATTCTCTATCACATTACTAATCATTAATCAGATTGGGTAAAGATAGTATTACCAATGTTACCAAACTTAAAAAAAGTAAAAGTGTTTTTAAAAATTTACAAGTATTTTTAAAAATAAAAAAAATAATAAGCTTATTTTGTAAATTTTATTTAAGGAACATAAACTACAGTTGATAGGGAAAAACAATGTAAAAATCACATCTCTACTGTAATAAATAAGGTTTGTAGGATTTATTTAGTAAAACTTTGCAAAATGTTCGATTTTGGCCTGGCAGTCTAGGGATAGGCACACCTAAATTGGCCCGGCAGGGAAGAGGTAGGACGCACCAAAATAGGCAGGCACTGAAAGGGTTAAGGAGAAAAGGTAACACAAATCTACAAAATGTACATTTGCAAAAATGTCCACTCAGTCACCCAATTACATCTGAAAAGAAAAATGATGTTGACAAACTCCTTAAGAAAATGTTTGGAGACAGTTGGGCAAGTAACAACAATGACGTGCGTTTGAAATGGTACAGTAATATCCTTTTTGACACTCCTACAACAGAAAATGAAAGTAATACGGTATTGAAGAGGAATCTACTTGTGACTGTTTGGAGAATGAACGTTGTGAAATGCACATTTAAGATATTAATAATGTAGTCAACATAACAATACATTTTTGTGTAGGAAATAAAGCATAATTATATCAAACAATGTTTTGTCCTCATATATTTCAGTCAAACTGTGTTTTGTCCATCCAGTTGCTTCAAAACGTGTTTTGTCCAATATTAAACATTAAATTATAACTTTCTACGGTCAAAAATATTTCAAAACCCTATAAAAAAGTTATTTTTGAGTAGATATGAGTTTGTCTAGAACTTCATTATTTCATATGAGTATACTATTGCAAAAATATCAGTTTTTTGCGTTTCTTGAAAAATACAACTACTGAGACAAAACACGTTTTGAAAGTTACATCCTCATATATTTTTTAGAGTGAAACTGCTTGTCTAGTGTGTGTGTGTAATGTTTTATTAGTGTAAATATAAATTGTTTTGTTGTGGATTGTGCTAAAAACATGGCGGACGATTCTGACAGTGATGAAATAGAGTACGGAAGTAGTGAAGGGGGAGTGATGATACAGATGATAATTCTGATTTCGATGCATCTGATATTGCTTCACCTACTTGGTCAACTAATACGAATGGAATGAAGGCAATACCCTTTATAAAAGACAATAAGTTACTTGTACCCGTACCAGGAGAAAAGCCTATTGATTGGCTTAGATTGTTGATCGATGATGTATTTCTAGACTCTATTTGTAGACAGACCAATGCCTACGCGTTGAATTTATTTGGTGGAAATGATACCACACCAAATTCACGTGTTTGTAAATGGAAAGATTTAAATGTCCCAGAATTGATCACTTTTATTGGCCTACTTATGTATATGGGAAGTATCCCGCTAAACCACATTCAAGATTTCTGGAAAACCAGTCGTCTTTTCAACATCCCTACAGATGTTGAATCTTTTGCATAGATTGCTGTGTCATATGCAATGTGTAGTGAAGTGACTCTTTGAGTTTTTTTTGCATGATTTCCTGTTGCATTTGGAGAAGTATTCATATTTCTATTTTATAACAATTGTTGGGTGGATCGTAAGTATGCACTAGCTTAGGCATAATTTTATACACCATAAATAATTTTTAATTGAGCATCAATTTTTCTACGTATAAACATAACCTTAATTTATAGCGTTTCAAAATGTAAATAGACTGTGATTGCCGTAAATTTTTTTTACCTACACTTTCCACAGCCACTTTGATTTCGTCGCTCTTCATGGGACTTACAAACATCATATTGAAACTAATGCATGAATCTCTATTACGCAGCAATATTATACTATATGTTATGTTTACTGCATGATATTTATGAACTGAATTTGCACGCAGTCTTTGTATAACTTTAATTTTATGCATGCAGCCCTTGCTCCCCAGTTAGCTTCAGTTTGCTTTTTGAGGATTGCATGAAGATTACTGTATACTATATACAATTTCTGGAATTAAACCTATATTAGTACTACTGTATTGATAAAACCCATACCGTCAATTTCCATTTTGATGCACTTTCCTATTCAGGGTGGATCGAGTAGCTCTGAATTGGTTAGTCATTCATCTTATTCGTGTTCAATTTTTTTTTTTTTTGTGATCCTACCCAATGGCTGACGTGTTCGTAGATAAAACAGTATGCAAGATTTGTTTTAAAAAGGTGATTGATAGAGGTGTTAAATGTGAAGGCGCATGTGAACGCTTGTACCACCCTGATTGTGTTAAATTTCAGCCACAGAATATAAAAGTATAGCTGATGGCGTTGTCAAGCGTTGGACATGTGAAAGAGTCGACTGTTCGACGCATCTGACTGATCCCAATTTAACCACACTCAACCTTATACTTCAAAGATTGGATTCATTAGCCACAAAAGAAGATGTTCTTACAGTAACCAAAGACATATCTGCTTTGCGTCAGGACATTACTAAACTATCCCAAACTGTCTCTGAACTTGCTCCCCGTCTAGCAAAAGCTGAGAATGATATAGTTTCTCTCAATCAAAATGTAAATGCTCTTGAAAAGAATATTTCTAATCTTACCTTCGAACAATCTGCTCTGAAATTTCTGATCGCTCTGCTAGAAAGCGCAACGTCCTACTTCATAACATTCCTGAAATTTGTGATAGTAACAGTGCTGTGAAAAAGTCCCATGATAAGGCCCTAATCACTCGCATATTTGTGGATATTGATCTGTCAGCCCCTGATTTTGTGTACTACAGGCTTGGTAAACCATCCGCTTCAAAACATAGACCACTCAAGATCATATTTCCTAATGCAGAGACTGCCAATGATCTACTAAAAAAGTTCAATATTGATTCTATTGCGGGAGATGATTTGGCTAATGTTACAGTATCTCGTGACCGAACCATACATGAACGCAAATATCTTGATGAGTTACGCAAACAGCTAGATGAGCGTAAGGCCAGGGGTGAAAAAGAGCTTACTATAAAGTACATTAATGGTACTCCAACCATCGTAACGACTAAAAAAAACTGATTTCCTCCAGTCCAGCGATATTATGTGCATATTTTAGTTACTTGTCATATTCTCAGTACTATATACTACTTTATTTTTCTATTTTTTCCCTTTTTTTCTAATTGTCTGCTCTGCGTGAGATCATCCAGTTATTAATTATTAGTCACCATTTTTCTAAGCGCTTATTAATTAAATTCTTTCTGCTTGTTTCCTATTCCTTTTTCTAACTATTGTATTGTTACCAATTTTGTGTAAAGTATTTACTTATGTGCTTGTTGATTTTCTCATTGATGCATTACTGATTAATGAGCTGATCGTAAATTAAGTCTCCTTATTGTTGTTATTTTTTGTATTATATTTATTGCATGTTAATTAGACATTGGAAGCAATAAAACAATCCCTATCTTTAGGAACTACATGTCTCGAGATAGGTTTCAGATAATACTTCGATGTTTGTATTTTTCTAAATGTAGGCCTCCTAATGACCAACAAGCTCAGCCATCGACATCCACACAACCTAGGCCTTCTCCCACTGAAAAATTGATGACGTATACCACGTCAACAACAAAATGGCCAATATATATTACACTTCCAAAGAACTCTCCATTGACGAGTCAATGGTGCTATGGCGAGGTCGTTTACGATTTCACCAGTACATCAAAAATAAGCGGCACAAATATGGTGTTACATTTTATTCAGTGAACGAACCTGAAGGACTTGCTATAGCTTTTAAAATTTATGCAGGATCAAATTATATAACATCTGGGCCCGGGCATACTGAGAAGGTAGTATTGCACCTTATGAGAAGGTTTCTAGGCAATGGCCATGCATTCATTGTTCATGGATAATTATTATAACAGTTTTTCCTTGGCATCAAAATTATTAGCTCACAACACATATATTGCACTGGTACCTTGAGAAAATCAAGAAACAAAATCCCAAAAACCCCAAAAAGGTAAAACGGTAGCCAAGTATGCAGAAGGTGTTCTAATCGCCAAGTGGAAGGACAAACGTGAAGTTGTATATACTCGTATTTCAACACAATTTGAAAATGAAATGGTGACAAGTGGGAACAGATTTGGTGTTGAAACACAAAAACCTTTGCCCATCGTGCAATAAAATGCACATATGAAAGGGACTGATCGCCATTTCTTTTTCAACAGCAATTTGAGTGCCAACAAAGTTAATATGTTGATGTTCATTAATCAAAATTCATCCCCACAAAAATCATTACCAAATATCAACTCTGACTCTGACGACAGTGATTAGATTTTATGCCAATTAGAAAACAAATCTCATTTTTTTAATGATGACAAAGTTGTATTTCATGTCTAACAACAAGTACCAAAGTATATAGCCAAAGTTATTTGTATTAATAAAGCATTTGATTTTTATTAACAGGGAGTGTTTTTATTCCGACCACAGCCTAAATACAGATTAAACAAAACCAAATGAAGAATATTGCTTACGTGGTTCATATAATTTTAAAATGTATATTACATAAACATCTTTAAAAGAGTGACTTATCTCTGTAATATTTATTTTTATTCCAAGACCAGATGTAATTAATATCAACGACTATTCGTAAATAATCAGAATTATCTGATTATAAGTGTTTATCATTATTACAAGATTATAATAACTATCATAAACAAGTAAGAAACATTTTAAAAGCAAATAATCATATAATAATTCTTTAAAAGAAAGAAAATAGAAATAGTGAAGAAAAGAGATTATATAATAACAACATTTTAAATAACTTGGAATGATCAGTATCATGGGATAGTTCACTCGCATCTTAAATAGCGACTAAAGCGGTAAATTCAATCGCTAATAACGACTACGGAGTTCGTAGACCTCTACGGTAACTCGGTTGTACGAAGTGAGCTACTCCAATCGCGAAATCGCGGAATAACCGGTTAGAATCGCGGTTATTGCAGAGTAGCAGTAACCGAAATAACCGTTACTGAAAAATAGTGGATAAGCCCAACTCTTAATTGTTAGCGTTACAATGTGTCCACTAGGAGTTACAAATTACCCCTCCCTGGCGGCCAAAAAGTCCCTAGTTATCCCTTAATGTAGCGAAAATATCCCCACTTCATTAAGTCACCTCTCTTCAAACAAAAGCTTTTTTAAATTGCCTGCTTAATAATAATGACCAAAACTAATAGATAATGGATATATATTAACCCTTAACTGCTCTGGCGGGGTCATATCTGACCCCAGGGATTTTATTTTTGCGATAACATATAGAGTGGATTACACTAGGCGAGTTTGCACGCTACAAGCAGGCGAGTCGGCGAATGCGCTTGTTGTCGAGTACACACGAAACTTTCCACTCGCTCAGACGCCGAGTAGCTGGCGTGTAGAAATCATGTGTTGACGCTTTGTCATTTTGCCGTTTGTGTTGTGACAGGTGGTTCCCTACATTATCCTACATACTGCTGTAAAATGAAGTGGAAAGCTAGTAATATTTCGTTTTTTTACAAGTGTACCAACAGTTTCCAGCATTGTGGAACATTAAACATACAGACTACACGAACAAACCGTTGAAGGATACATTGTTTAAACAACTGATGTCTGAGCTAGAAGAAAATCGGTTGTTAGGGCAAATGGATGAAAAGAAGCTTTTTTAATAACATTTATTTTATTTACAATCTGTTCATACAATTTGAACAATAAGTAAATATCATCAGGGTAATTAACATGAGTCAGAAACAACCCTTTGGTTGCCCTGACTTACAATGTTTTAAAAGTAGAAAGAATCAAAAGAAAAGAAAATTAGATAAATCTGTCTTTTAAATGGAGAACACTGTGTCTCTTAAGGCGGTAAACACTGCTGCTATTGTCCAAAAGATTAACTGCTAGGTAGTTTTGGTGGTTCTCGAGTCTCTGAAGGTATTTCAAGTTTTTCGTTTTGATTACATCTTATACATATGGAATTTTAGTGTCTTCGTGAATGGTTTGATTTCTAACATACCAAGGGGCATCTAGAATAAATCTTAGGGTTTTAGATTGGAACCTTTGAATAATTTCAATGTTGGAAGTTGATGTTGTTCCCCAGAGCTCAATGCCATAAGTCCAAACTGGTTTCAGTATAACTTTATAAATAAGAAGTTTATTTTCTGTTGATAATTTTGATGTTCTGCCTAGAAGCCATGACAATTTCCGCAGTTTTAAAATTAACTACAGTCTCTTATTCCAAACATGTAGCTGCCATGTTAGTCTCCGATCCAGATGTATACCAAGGTATTTAACATTACTTGTCTGAGGCAAAATTATATTATTTAGTGAAACTGGAGGACATGTTGTAGTAGACAATGTAAAGGTAACATGATGAGATTTTGTTTCGTTTATTTTAATTTTCCAATGTTGTAACCAAATAGCTAGGATGTTTAGATATGTTTGTAACAAATTGGAAACCAGTACAGGATCTCTATTTGAAGACAGCAATGCTGTATCATCAGCAAAAGTAGCCACCATTACACCTGGGTTTTGTGGAAGATCATAAGTATACATAGTATAAAGGATAGGACCAAGGACACTACCTTGGGGGACGCCTGATTCTATAGGACGCATTGTTGTGAGTGAATCTTGATACTTAATTTGGAATAATCTGTTTGAAAGATATGATTTAAGTATGTTGTAATAAGTATGATGCAGTAATGACTTAATTTTAAAGAGCAGACCTTTGTGCCCCACTTTGCAGCAGACCTTTGTGCCACTCACGTCTAAAAGTGCAGCAGAACAAAATCTTTTATTCTCTAGATATTCTTTCACTACACTCACTAACCTGTGGACTTGTTCAATTGTAGAATGCCCTTGACGAAATCCGAATTGATGTTGAGGGATTAATTCTTTTTCTAAGATCAGAGGGTCGAGTCTTTGTAACAGAAGTTTTTTTAAACAATTTAGATATGATTGGAAGAAGACTAATTGGTCTGTAAGATGTTACTTCATTGATTGGGTTTCCCGGTTTTTGAATGACTACAATTTGAGAGATTTTCCATTGGGAAGGAAAGTGTTCCAAACGAAGAATATCGTTGAATATTATAGTCAATACAACGATTCCCTTTCTGGCAGTGGCGGCGCGTCCACTAGGCAAACTAGGCGGCCGCCTAGGGCGGCAACCTGGGGAGGGCGGAAAAAAGGGAAAAAATAAAAAAAAAATTGATTTCGTAATAAAACTTTATGAATATTAGCTTGATTTAATTTTACAGGTCAGCTTACTGATTCATTCTGTATGAGAGACGTGAGTGACAGACGACACTCGACAGTAGTCGACAGTGTCGGTTGTGCGCTGAGGAAGGTGAAGAGGCGCGGGTCGGTAGTGTGCTGTGTGCGGGGGTTGGGGAGCGGGGAGGGGGCGCAGCCGCCGCCGCGTACTCTCTGAGTAGCCGCGTGACCTTGAATGAAAGTTTCATGTCTGTACATGAATCGGCGTTGTTGCCATCCCTGCTCTGCTCATAAAGACAGTTGTGTTGTGACAGGTGATCAGATCAGTCAAGATTTGGCAGTTTGTTGTTACACTGTGACTGTGCTGTGTAGTGTGTTGTCTATATAATTTCAATAATACCTTATCTAAGGTAGATTAGTTAATTAGTAAACACCCTCCTTTTCCCGTATTTAAAAGTTTGACCTCATACAGCCTTGTGTCGGATGTGTCCTACAATGTACGAAGTGGAAAAACTGTATACAACATACAACTTGATATAGGTAAGTGAAGTAGTTAATAGTTTTAATCAGCTGTTACAGTGCTGCCTACAGCATACGTTTCTGTATAAATTAGCTGATACGCATTCTGTATTATGCTTGGTCTGATACAAATTTACTTTTTCCAAGTATAATAAAACCATCATCAAAAAGATGTACAGTACCAAGTTACCAAGTCTTGATAACGGTACTATTTCAAATGTTAAAATAAGAAGTTTAAAATAATATTCTTGCAACTTTTGAGCTTTCACACTCAAGAAATATATTTTGAAAAATGTAGATGTAGGTAAGGTGACTTGGGGCAACTGGGCCAGTGAGGTAACTGGGCCATGGGTCTAGGGATTTTTCGTTTGTAGGGTTTTTTTCAGTTCAAGGGTTGGCAGCACTTCTTCTCACTTGGAAGGATTGTAAACAACAGAAGCCATCTTTCTCTCAGTTAGTGCACGTGCTTGGGAGCCTTACGAAGTTGCGAATAATTTTTTTTCAAAACAACCTGCTGATACCTCTATTTCAAACAGCTGTACAGTAGACAAAGTAAGTACTATTGCCTGTTTTTAGTTATCTTTAGCAAATAGAAGAGTAATGCATGTAATATCGGTAGTTTCATCATTTTATTTCACGGTGCATTTGATTGGAGGGGGGTGACCCAGTTGCCCCCCTCAGGAAGTGTAAAACGGGGGAACTGGGCCATAGGTGCGGGGTATCTGGGCCAGCCCAAGGCCCAGATGCCCCGTGTGGCCCAGTTACCCCTCATGGTTATTGATAAAAGAAGTTTTGAACTTTTTAGACCAAAAATTTAAATTTTTCATACCTACATAGGTACCTACCTACCAGGTACTAAGTAGGTAGGAATCTACTGATATAAAAAATTACTACTTGCAATAAAAAAAAAATTAATATTTGACATATTTCAAACTTCAAATAGTTAACTTACATTTCAGTTTATAGTTGACTTATTTGCTTAAACTGCCTTGGGCCTGGGGGGGGGAGGGGGATTAGTATTAAGTAGGAAAGTAATAATTATGTGGTTTTGTTTTATTTGTTACAGGGGATCTCATCATAATGGTAAGACATTACCAGCGGACGACCAATAGAGGAGCTGGCCCAAGTACATATTCTGTTGAAGACCTTGAGCAAGCTCTTCACGATGTGAAAAATGGAAATATGACGACCAAAGGAGCAGCAGCACATTATGGTATTCCAAGATCAACTCTAAAACATTATGTACATGGAACAAGAGGCAAAGGAAAACAAACAATTTTCGGACAAGGAGGGGGAGGGGTTATTTCCTACTTAAGCCAAAAGGAAGAACAGGAAATAGCGAATTGCCTAATAATAATGGATAGAAACGGTTATGGGCTTTCACGAACAGAAGTACTAGACTTGGTTGCAAACTACATAGCTCGTAATAACCTCATAACTAGATTTAAGAACAATCGTCCGGGCAATGATTGGTTTGTAGGATTTAAAAAACGACATGGTTTGACCCTAAAAAGAGCTCAAAGCATAGAGCACATCAGAGCTGACCAAACTTCTCCATGGGTCATTTATAAGTATTTTGATTTGCTAAGTAAGACAATGACTGAATTAAATTTGATGGGAAAACCAGGGCAGATATACAACTGCGACGAAACTGCTTTTTGCCACGATCCATCAAAAACAAAAGTGGTTTCTTTAGTTGGGAGTAAAAGTCAAAGGAAAACCTCTTCTTCTGGCAGAGAAAACACCACAGTGCTAATGTGTGGTGCAGCGGATGGCACAATGCTTCCTTCCCTTTGCGTATTAAGAGGGAAATTTGTAATGGAAAATTGGATAGGGGAAGAGGTTACAAAGACTGCAATATCAGTCTCGGAAAGAGGATGGATGGATTCAGCTTTATTTCTGTCATGGTTTAGGAAAATTTGTATTCCCAACATTGGTGAGCAACGGCCAGTTCTGTTAATCTATGATGGCCACGTCAGCCACGTTTCTGTGGATTTAATAAAACTGGCTCAACAACATAATGTGACAATAATGAAACTTCCTCCCCACACTACCCATATCCTTCAGCCATTAGACGTGGGGGTGTTTAAATCCATAAAAACAAATTGGGATAAGGAGCTGTGTGCATGGCAACGTCAAAATCCTCGAAAAAAGATACCGAAAGCTGAATTTGTTTCGATTATTAATAAATTTGTGCAAGATAACCATCAGAAACAAAACTTAATCTCGGGGTTTTCAGCTACTGGGATATATGATCCTGAAATGAAAGGACCCAATCGAGAAAAAATTAATGTAACGGTTTTTAAGCCAGGTCACTTGCAACAGTACAGAGCGGAGCAGAATGCAGCCCAAATGGGTGTGGTTCAAATCAATGAATCTCAAACCATACATGGAAGTAATCCATCAACGATGACTGAGCATGAGAATGGGCAGCAACTTGCACAAAACAATGAACCTGGAAGTTTTACATCAACCAACGAAATTTATCAGAATGTAAAGGAACTGACGGAAAATAATGAACCTGAAACCAGTTTTAGTGGAAGTTCTCCATCAACCTGCCAGGTTCCTCATAGTGGGCAGAAATTGGCTGAAAATAATGAACCTAGAAGCTTCGTGTCAACCAGCATGGATCACCAGAATGGACAGCAATTGACACAAAATAATCAACCTGACACCAATGTTCCTGAAATTTACCCATCAACCAGCCAACCTCATCAGGGAGAACAGCGAAAAAGCTTTGAGGAACTACTTTTGGAGTTTGTGATAAACAAGCCATCTCCATCAGCAACAGGGAAAAAACGTAAAAGGGTTGTCACTGATGCTGAAATTATCACCACTCAAGAATTTCTCCAAATGAAAGAAAAGCAACATGATGAAAAGGCAGAAAAAGAAAAAAAGAAGCAGGAGAAAGAAAAAGAAAAGAAAAGAAAAAAAGAAAACAAAGTTCAAAAATCTTCGAGAAAAAAAAGTGCTCTTCCAATACCAAGCAGTGACAGTGAAGATTCTGGGTCAATCCCAGCGATGGATGAAAGTTTTGAGATGAATTTTTCTGAAGAGGAGGAAGATGAAGGTTCCAAAATCTCTCCAGGGGACTACTGTATTGTGCGAGTTTTTGGGAAAACTCCTAAATCTTTCAGGCTCTATGCTGCCAAAATTGAATCAGTTGAAGCAGGTGGTTTTATGGGTACTTACCTAAAGCGCCATAATCAAACGATGAAATTTTTTGCGACAGATGAAGGTTCTTTTTTCATCAAGTGCTCGGATATAGTGCGCAAATTATCTCGTCCAATTGATATGAGCACCACTCGTTTTAAAAACATGATCACTTTCTCTACTGATCTTTCAGATCTCTCAAATATTTTTTGAGATGGAAACCAAGCAAAAATGCCTAGAAAACATTTTTTTCGTTTGTGTTGTTAACTTTTCTTTCTTTTCTCTCTTACAAATTTTTTTATAACTTATTTCTTGTAATTAGATTTAAATTTCGAGAATAAAAACTGTTTTTGAAGTAATTTGTAACAGTTTACTGCCTCCTTTCCCTTTCAGTCAGGATTTTCATAAGCAGCGTCTTCCGCTGCGTCATGTCGGTTTATTTACAATGTGGGCTACAGCAAACTTGCAAATTATTTGGGAAAAATCAATTTTTATTTAAATGGTACATTAATATACAAAGTGGGCCAGATGCCCCTTTCACGGATAAACGTAAAACAACATCAAATAGATGAGAGTGGTCCAGTGACCCCGCTTTCTTGGGGTAACTGGGCCACCCCCTCAAAAAAAAATTTTTTAATTGTTGTAATTACAAAGTATTGCACAGGCCAATTTTCACTATTTCATGTGTTGTTGATTGCTTACACCCTCCAAATTAAAAAAAAAAAAACACCCAAAAGTTGATACTACAACACACACTACAATATGTTTTGTCGAAAACAGACACTGTTTTGAAAAAAAAGGTGGCCCAATTACCCCAAGTGACCTTATCTTTTTAAATTTCTACATTGTGTAGTGACCTTCTACATATAATGTCTTAAATTTCAGGTAGATATTGTTCGTTATAATGGCTGAAAGAAAAAGACTATCTGGCTTCCAATACCGGAAAAGGAAAGCTGAGAAGGACAAGTTTATTTCAGAACAAAAAGAGTCACTTTTAAAGTATTTACGCCACGAACAAATCAAACAACAAAACACAGCGGATCAAGAGGAAGCGGGACCGGGAGGAGCTCAAAATCTGGCACTTTGAGGAAAACATGAGAAACTCTTCACAGCCGGTAATGGAAACTTCTTGAAATTTCTGGAATACTTGGCGCTATTTGACCCCTTGATGCATGAACATCTTCGCAAAATTCAAGACAATGAGACAAAGGTACATTACTTGAGCAAAGGTGTTCAGAATGAAATGATCAAATTGTTAGCAAACGCCGTGCAGGCTAAAATTATTTCTCTAGTACATGCTGCAAAGTATTACTCTATAATTCTTGATTGCACTCCAGACGTCAGCCATACAGAACAAATGACTGTGATTGTAAGATTTGTGGCTATCACGGAAACTACAAGTGAAATTCGAGAGCACTTTTTAGGTTTCATACCCTTGACTGAGACAACTGGTGCTAGTTTAACTGAAGCAATTGTTGAAAAGTTGAAAGAACTCGAACTTTGCATCGACGATTTACGCGGTCAAGGCTATGATAACGGAAGTAATATGAAAGGCAAACACTCCGGAGTACAAAAGACAATCAAAGAGATTAACCCGAGAGCGTTTTATGTGCCTTGTAGCTCACATTCATTGAATCTTGTTGTTAATGATGCAGCGCATTGTTGCTTGGAGGCTACGAAGTTCTTTGCTTTGGTTCAAGAAATTTATGTTTATTTTTCTGCTTCAACACAACGTTGGAATAGTCTAAAAAAACATGTAACTAACTTGACGCTTAAGCCCCTTAGTGAAACCAGATGGGAAAGTCGAATAGATGCTCTCGAACCTCTTCGATATCAACTGGGTAATGTTCATAACGCTTTAATGGACATTTATGAAGATCGCTCCTTAAATGGGCCAACAGGTAACAACTCGCGAGTGCAAGCTTTAGGTCTGGCAAAAAACATTGAAAAATACAATTTTGTTGTAAATGTAGTTTTATGGCACAGTATACTTTTTGAAATCAACATAACAAGTAAGCAGTTACAATCCAAACAATTCGATTTGGCTGCTGCCAAAGATCAACTAAGCAAAACTAAATCGTACTTACAAAAGTTACGTTGCGACGACGGCTTTTGAAGTATTCTAGTTGATTCCAGAGGAGTGGCAGAAGAGCTAAATATTCAACCAAAATTTGAAACAGAAAACCTGCCAACTCGGTTGAAAAAGAAGAAAAAACAGTTTGATTACGAAGCGGATGATGAACCTTTGGTATCCCCTCAAGAACATTTCAAAGTCAATTTCCATTTTGCCATTCTCAATACTGCAATCTCTTCTCTGGATGAAAGATTTCAACAGTTAGAAGAGGTTACTTCTATATTCGGATTTCTCTACAACATCTCCAAGGTGAATGCCGCAACCGCAACAACAAAGTCCCTGATGGACGATTGTATGAATTTAGAACATTTCCTCTCAAACAATGAGGCTAAAGATATTGAAGGCCACGAACTTTGCAATGAAGTTCAAGGCATTGCTAGGAGAGTACCCAAGAACGCAAATCCACATGACGTCCTTAACTTCATCATAAGCAATGACCTTAAAGATTGTGCCCCAAATTTGTCCGTGGCTTTACGGATTTTGCTGACTATGCCTGTGTCTGTTGCCAGTGGTGAGCGTAGTTTTCAAAATTAAAATTAATTAAAACTTATATTCGATCTACCATGACGCAAAAAAGGCTTCAAGGACTGGCCACTCTATCAATTGAACAAGACTTGGCAAAAAACATCGACTTGAACGAACTGGTGAATTCTTTCACGAAGATGAAATTAAGAAAAATTAAATTGTAAAATGTAGACCTTCTCTCTGTTAACTTTTCACTTTTAACTTTTCCCTATAATGTATGTAAACTTTTAGAATTAAAGTTATTTCTTCTGTAAAATGATCGGTTTTTATTTTTATTTGATGAGTTCCTATTATGTACCTTATGAAATAAATACTCTGACACTAAGAGTTTCGCGTAAAATTATCTATCATAATTATAGTAGTACTAGTAGCCACACAGGTTAGATTTTCCTCGTTAAGTATTCTTTATATTGTTTGTATTCGTATATGTAATTTGTGATTGTGTGTGTAAATTAATGTAAAAGTCTCGTTAAGTGTAAAAACAAAACAAAAGGCATAAGAAGTGGTGATTTCGGGTAAGAGGTTCAATTGAAGAGGAAAATGGAAACAAAAAATCTAATTGTGGGGGGGGGGGCAAAAAAATATCTTGCCTAGGGCAGCAGAATAGCTTGGGACGGCCCTGCTTTCTGGGAAGTTCTTTAAGTAATCTACCAGTAATCAAGTCGTAGCCAGGAGCTTTCTTTGGGTTAAGATTCTTGTTTATAGCTGTTTTTACCTCTAATGTAGTGAAGTTTTTTATAGGCAAGTCAAGTTGATTGGGAGATTCTAAGTAATCAGTAATTTCTTCCTCAAGTGTAGATACTATGGCGTGTGGTTTGAACACATTCTTAAAATGATTAGCAAACGTTTCTGCCTTCACGACGTTACTTTTAGTCCATGTTCCGTCAGGTTTTAGAATTGGTGGTATTGATTGTTGAGTTCTTTTAAGATTTTTTGTTGCTTTCCAAAGCGAATAGTCAGTATTATCGGTTACGTCCAGGTTGGCTGTGAATTCCGAAAAATGAGCATTACTCACTTTTCTGAGCAATCGTTTTAATTTTTGGCTTGATCTATTTAGATTTAGTTTATCTACTGGATGTCGTGAGTTTTGCCAAATTCACCTTAATTTTCGTTTTTCTGCAATGTTCTTTTTTATTTCCAAGGGTTGCCTTTTTTCGTTATTAGCCTTTTGCTGTAGTTGAGGTGTCGCTTTCCATGCAAAATCCTGAAATGTTCTGTTCATATATGCAACAGAGTCAAATTTGATCGATTGTCTTTAAAGGTAGTGACATATTTAAATGCTCAGATATCGTTTCTCTAAAACGAGGCCAATCGGTCCATCTATTGCAAAAGGAAGGGGGAGTAGATTTTAGTATAATTGTTGAGATAACTGTAAGAATCACTGGTAAATGGTCGGATGAGAGGTCCAAGGAGCTCACTATGTTTAGGTAATTTCTAGATAATCCTTTTGTTATGAAAAAATCGAGAAGATCAGGTACCTTTTGTCGATCGGACGGCCAGTAAGTTGGTTCACCTGTAGACATATAATCTAGATTACACCCATTCATGGTTTTTAATAATTGGCGCCCTCGTGGATTGGCAAGTCTTGATCCCCAATTGGGGTGTTTTGCATTAAAATCGCCTCGTGATATAAATTATATCCCAGGGTTTCAAAGTAATCACTGAACTGTTGGTTTGTAATATTGTGCCTTGGAGGACTATACACAGCAGATATTGTTAGAAGCCCCGCCCAATCTTCTATGACAACTGAACAACCTTGAATGTGGGGATGCCGATAATTTGGTAGCTCGTAGTGTTTGATCACATTTTTTATCAAAATAGCGCTTCCACCATGTGCTGTATTGTCTGGATGATTAGTATTATACAACGAAAATTACGGAATTTTAAATTGACTTAATTCAGTGAAGTGGTTTCTGATATCAGCATAATATCAATGTTATTCATGGAGATAAATACTTGAATATCACGTTTATGCTAAACCATGCCATTAACATTCCATAGCGCTATCCTATAGAAATTGTTCATTTAATTTTGTTAATAACAGTAGTCAAAAGGTTCATTAATGTACCTATTTGTTGTGCTTGTTGTTGTATTAGTTTTTCAAATTTATCGGAAAAATTATTTAATATGCATGCAATGTTGGCGTTTTCTTTAAGTTGTTCATTGTGTGATGATAAGACTTGAGCGTAAGTTGGATTTGAGGTTGTTCTTTCTCGAATTTCATTGATTGTGTTTTTAGAGACAGTTGTTGATGCAGGGACTTCATTATTTGCTGAGCTTGGGGTCTTGGAGGTGTTTGGTGCAGCAGTGTTCGTAAGGCGTTTGGATCTCAATGGTGGGAATGATTTGTTTTTCAATTCTTTGTAATTTGTACAGCCTTTATAATTCGCTGGATGTTGTCCGTTGCAAAGCACACATTTTGGGGACTGGAATTTTGTTTGGGACAAGAGCCTGTGTCATGATTATTGCCGCATTTCACGCAACGAAACGCATACCAGCAATATGATCTGGTATGTCCGTACCTCTGACACTTTTTACATTGAGGTATGTCTTTTGTCTTACGAGGTGCCTCAAACAATACTTTACAATTTAGCAAGAGGTCGTGGTTGTAAATTTCTTTGTTTCTTAATTCGGGTTCAAGATCAACGAAGAACATGGAAAGAGGAGTCTTAGTCTTAGAGTCACGAATATTATTTACATGCCTTACTTTAAAACCTAAATCTTCAATGGCAACCTTGATGCTTTCTGTGTCAACAGAATAGTGCATGTGTTTCAAAAAAACCTTGTAGGCTCTTTCATTTTTCAGTTGATATGTATGGAATCCTATCTTAGAATCAGTTAGGTGTTTAAAGACCTTTCTGTATGCATCTACAGTTGTAGTTGACAACTTTACTTTGTTTAAGTTTAAACACTTAAATGTGTATTCTTCTTTATTTATAACTGAATTTATAAACGAAGTCATAGCAGTAACATAAGACACTTCTGAGGTAAAGATTGGAGGGGGTTTGGGATCTTTGACTGGGCTTTCTTCTAGATCTTCATTCTGATCCATGTCTTTTTGGTTAAGTACCTCATAATTATTTTGGGTTTTAATAAGTGTCATTGTGGTACACGATTTCTTGAAATCAGACTGAGAGTCAATGGGCAAGGATAAATTCCTTTTATTTGTGACTGTTTGCCAAGGAATAGACTCGTTTATTGTTTGTGAAACACAATAGTCCTGATAGTTTGTAATTTTAAAATTGACATCCATATTGTTAAACTAATTGAGATTTGAATGATGAAACTAATGTAACAACCAATTATAACCTTAATTACCTGTACGAATTTGATTTAGTAAATAACGTTTAAGGGGTTAAAACTGACACTACTTAATTAACTGCATTTTAAACAGAAACTTTAGAACACTTAAAACAATATTATTTAACACAATTAACAATCAAAACAATTATTTAATGTAAAAATATGAGAACAAAACTTAATATGCAGTTCACTACACACATATCTATAACCTTCCCTTATGAAATCGTGAAATCAACAAAAAAGAAGCTTAAGTTAAAAATAAAGTCCCTTGATGTCCACAGAGTGGAATTAAGCAAAATTGAGAAAATCAAAAAGAGTGGCTGTGGAACAGATAATGTTTATGTACCTAAGATAACCTGGTTCCACGATGCAAGTTTTTTGAGTGAGGTTTTGGCAACAAGAGGCAGTATATCAAATATGGTAAGTAAATCTATTGACTTGTTAATCTAATACATGACAAAATCATTCAATGTTCGTGGCGTAGAGAGGAAGGGGGGGGGGTTGTAAGGTAGAAACATAACTATTAAAAATTGAAATAATCAAACAAATATAATAACTGTTATCTACGAAACTGATATATCTTCTTAAATAACGTTGTTTACGGCTTTTGTAGTCCAACTTTCTCCCATTGCCAGGGTACAGTATGAACTTCCGTAAAGTATTTCATGAACTGTTTTCTGATCTCTATAGGAAGTTTGCTTGGATTGTTGCTGCCTAGTCTGGTCACTGGTTGTAGGATGTTGGTGTCCATCCTCCATTGACCAGGTGTTACATCTCCTGTGTTCAAATCTTATCTGTACAATGCTTGTTGTGACATATAGTTGCCTGGGGAAGTCTTTCGCAGCCAGTTATGTAAACTGAAAGCAGCCAAAACAACTCTGTCGATGGTGTCGGGTTTAAGCTCAATTGCTATTAAGAACACTCGAAATCGCCAAGCAAGTATGCCAAAAGCATTCTCTGAAACTCGCCTGGCACGGGATATGCGATACTTAAATATTTTTTCTTCATCACTGAGTCCATGCTTACTGAAAGGTTTCATAAGATCAGGTCGTAGAGGGAAACCGTCGTCCGCGATGACAACAGAGTTCTCAGGAAATCCAATAGTTTTATTGTCCATTGCAATATTCAAATTACTGTCTCTAAATACTGCACCGGCATTTGCTCTGCTATTTCCTCCACGTCAACGTAAGTAAAGCAATAATCAGCATCCACCGTAGCAAGTAGTATGATACTGTAGGTTTTCTTATAGTTGTAGTATTCTGAACCAGAACAAGGAGGTCTCTTGATGACAACGTGTTTACCATCAATCGCCCCACAGCATCTAGGTAAATTCCAGCACTGGAGGAATAAAGTTTCAATTTGTTTCCAATCTTCACATGTTTTCGGCATCTGAAATGCAAATATACATATATTTAAATATTTTTATATATCTAAAGACCATAAAATGAAAAGTTAAGATAGTTTTGGGCCTAGATCTTACCATGAAAGTGATGTTAATTTTTCCCCTTTTTCCAGGACCCAAACCAGAGTCTAAATTCTGACCAAGATGAACAGGAAAACAACGCCATTCATCCTGATGAGCCTGGCACTGGGGAAAGTCACACTGATCAAAGAAACAAGGCTCACTTATCTAGAATTATGAAACCACCTGAGCCACCGAAAAAAAGGTATAAAAAAATTGTAGACAATCCAGTTGACAAAGAGATATCCCAGGCAATCCAAGAATTAGACGACATTGCAAACCAAACTACTGTGGAGAAGCCATATGACCTGTTTGGCAAATACGTAGCAGCTGAACTGCGACAGTTACCTAAACGGGCAGCAATCTTACTTCAGCAGGATATACAAAACTGCATTACTCGTTATAAGTTGGACGTACATGTGATGTATGTGATGAAGAGTCAATCAAAAACAAGCTGACAACTGCGCTGAACTCCAGTCTCCTCAGTCAATGATCTCTACTGGTTCCTCAAATGACGAAGATGACATACTGAAAGCAGTATTGATTAATACGTTTTCAAACATTCCTTAATACTATACTTGTATTGATATTAAATAAAGTACAATTATTCAGCCTTGACAAGTATTTTTTTGGTCAAAAACAATATTAAACCATAAAAATATCTCCAGAAAACAATAATAATCATTGTTTTATCCACAAAATAAATACCATAAAAATAATTTCAAACACTGTTCGATAATTTGGAGGTTTGGGGTTTTTACAAAACCGATTCAATTTATATGCAATTAAAAGTTTCATGAAATTAAAATATTTACACTTACCTCAAAGTATAGTCGAAGAACGCAACAAATAGCTGTAAGTACATAGGGTATGAACTTTGATATTGTTGTTTCTGGAACTCGAAACAGGCACTGCAGAGACTTAAACGAATCACCAGTCACTAAATAACGCAATGTTATTTCTAATTTTGTGATTACTGGGATTGCCATCCTCATTCTCGTGTCCTGTTTTGACAACATTCCGTCTACCATTTCTAGTAGTTCATCAAACTTGTCACCTGTAATTCTCATTATATTTCTATAAGCAGCAGGACCTTCGTTTCTCAACTCTTTCAGTAAAGTATTTGATGCACCATAATCACTACGTCTTTGTAACCACGGTTTCACCCACACTTTCCTATTTTAAAGGTTAGCGTTTTTCGTCTAATTAACTAGTTTTTAATCACTTTTGATATAACTAAAACACCCACTAGAATCAATTCCTCCGACATTCTTGAAGAGAAATACTCGCCTGTGCACAAGCTACTGTGACACTTGGCAATTTTACAAGCTAGCTCGCTCAAAAGCCGGTCAGTGGCGTGTAGTCGCCGGCGAAGTCAACTTTTTCCACCGCTTTTTAAAAAGCAGCTTTTGAGCGAATGCGTCGAGTACACTGGGCTAGTTTACGAGCTGCGTGTAAAAAAGTGTAGCGTGCAAAGTCGCTTAGTGTAATCGACCCTTATGAGCGGCCGCGGGGCTACTACCCGTCCTAACGACATTCGGTGATTCGGACTGTAGCTGTCGCCGCGACGCGACTACATGTCTTCAGACTCTGCAGTACTCAGTGCAGAGCTTAGGCTATACTCGTTCCACCTATCTAATAAATGTCCTACATTGTATTACTTTTAGTTTTATTAAATATTTTCCTACTTCGCCGTAATTTTGGAGAATTTTGAAGAAAAACTAACATTTACATTTTTGAAGGTAGGATGTTAGTTAAAAAAAGAATGAAAACAATGCAATAAGTTGTAACATCATTATTGTCTATATTAAAATTGTTTTTTCGAATAGTATAATTATTACAAAACCTTCGTATTAGTAATTAATGCTAGCATACGGGAAGATGGGGTCCTCATATGGGGAAAAACTACTATAAGTGTACGTAATTATTAATGCCCTTTTCCCTTGAAGCTGGTGAAAGTCCTGCAATTCTCACGGCGACAGAAATAACCCAATACTGTGGCGTTGATTGGGTTATTTCCATCGCCCAGAAATAACCCAATGGAAACGGAAAATGATTATATTCATCTTCTGTCCCACTTGATAATTCAGTTCAGTTACTGTCGGTTCTCGGCTGGATTAGGGTGTTTCTCGATACAGTTGTGCATTGTTTAGGTTGTTTTAGTGTAAAGTCTGAGTGAGCTTTGTTGTTAAAAATGGATTCACGTGGGAAGAGCAAACCCATAAAAAGCGGAGACAGATATACAGTGTTGAACATTTTTCAGTACTTTAAAACGTGTTACCCTAATGCAAGTATTAGTTTTATAGTTGAAAAACAAGTGAGGCTACAGGGACAAGCAAACGTCCGATATACAGAATTAGAAGTGAAGAACTAAAAGGACATGTGCGTACTCCAAGAAAGAGTCGTAAAAAGGTGGTTTATAGGAACAGTAGAGCGTTGAAATACGGTGGTTTTATAATAAGTGCTATTAGAAGAGTCGTGCACTCGTTCTTTGCAAAAAAACTTGCCTCCAACATTAAACGCTGTTTTATCTAAGGCGAATGAAGATCCAAACTTACCCGATTTTAAACGAACTACTTTATGGGAACTTCTCAATGATTCAGGATTCTGCTTCGAACGGCGTAGTAAGAAGTCCTTACTATTGGAAAGAGAGCATATAATTGTATGGAGGCACTTTTATTTGAGACAGATTCAAAAGTACAGAAGACAGAAAAAATATATTACCTCGATGAAACCTGGGTAAATGTGGGACACATAGCAAACAAAGTGTGGGTAGACAAGACTATAACTACTCCAAAAGACGCTTAAATGGCGGGATTAAGTACTGGATTGAGAGATCCGACCGAACGAGGGCCTCGGTTCGTCATCACACACGCCGGAGGTGAAAATGGGTTTGTGAAGGAGGCAAAAATGGTATTTCTAGCAAAGAAGGGAAAGGAAAATTACCACGACGAATTGGATGGTCCAAGATTTGAAAAATGGTTCGAAGACCAGCTTCTACCAAACCTCCATCAAACTCAGTCATTATAATGAATAACGCTCCGTACCATTCGGTGAAAGTTGAAAAGGTGCCAAACACAAAATTTAGAAAAGAAGATATTAAAAATTGGCTTAAGGAGAAAAATATAAACTTCCCTGATGACAGTTTAAAAAACGAACTATTGAATAAAGTACGCAAAGTTAAGCACTTGCACTCGGCATACGTCGTCGATGAGCTCGCAAAAAAACACGGATTTTCAATTTTACGTCTACCTCCATACCATTGCGAACTCAACCCTATAGAGCTTGTTTGGAGCCAAGTAAAAAGGCACGTGGCTATGCACAATACTCAGTTTAAAAAAAATTAATGGTCCAATTGATTGACAACGCATTCGATGCAGTTACAAACGAACAGTGGAAAAACTATTGTAATCACGTTGAACATATCGAAGACAACATGTGGAAGGCTGATAATCTGCAGGACGACATTGAGGCCTCCATTATCCAGCTGGGCGTCTCGTCCGATAAAGAAGAATCCGCCTTGAGTGGGGCTGACGCCTGTGCAACAACCAGTGAAATGTCTGGAGTAAATCAGTTAGAATAAAGGTAAACCTCTTAATCATTCTGCAAGCTTATTTAATTTAACACAAATTGTATAGATAAACAAATCAAAGAACTTCGGCTTTACTTACATACACAGTGTAATAAAACAATTGGAAAAATAAGTGGATGTTATCATTCACCTAACGACAATAGCACAATGATTTTCTTTTTTTTCATTGTGTATTTATATTTGGTATTGTAGTATAAATAATATACAACTGTTCATTCAATGGAATTATTGCGCTTATCTCAGTTGTTAATACCATTTTAGCCTTAGTGATTTTATCGATTTTAACAATACAATTTAATTTTACATCATTCTAATGCACTTTATTGCATACATTTATAAATAAAAAAGAACATATTACGTTTTAATTTATTTAGTACCTAAAGAAAAGTAGAAACACTGTTGTGGCACTGCATCACTTGCAAATAAAATTGTAGCTCATGACTTCTGTGACTCCTACCACCTAAACTAATCTTCCCAAGTGAAAACTTAAAATTACAAAAATTAATATTATCTATTTTTGTACAACTTTCTCGCTTGACTAAATTTCTTGACCGAAAAATAAAAAAAAAAACCTCGCTTACTATTTTTTATGTTCTTCTCAATAGCGTTTCAATTATGAAAGCCTAGAACAAATATATAACAATTAATTGTATATACACTTCTTGGTGTCACACTAGGAAAGGCAGTTTTATAATCTTTAATTTGGTACCATTTTCAAAATTCGATGCTATCATCTACACATTAAAATCGCAAGAGAAAACAAAAAAGTCAATGATTTTACTGGCCCGATTTCCTCGTCGTTGACACCGCTCTATTACAGTGAACCCGTAGAGCGACCGATGTCAGCAGTGTGGCTAGTAGTACGGAAACTCCATTTAAAATACATTAGCATATCCTTTCCCGTACTGCCAACTAAAGCCCGGATGGAGAGTAGGACAGCCTGGCGGCTGACATTAGGTATTCCCAGTCCAGCGATGCCAACTTAGGGAGAATTTTCCTAGATTTAGGGAAGTTTTGAAGATCCTACGGAAACAGGGAAAAGACACTAATATTTAGGGAAATATAGGCAAATAAATCTGTGGCTTGGTGCTAAAAGAGCCAATGTCCAAAATTTCAGATTTTTAGTTATTGCCCCTATGTCTTAGGAAATAATGCATTTTGTATAGTGCTAAAAGGGCCAATCTCTAGCTCTTTTGTTTACTGAGATACTAAATCATTTAGGGCTGATGTCGTTATCAGTCGCTGGAGTTGGATAGAAGTGAAGCGGTGCTCTACACTCACTCAAGGTCACGCGTGCACGTGCTTGTTTCAGTTTTGAATAAGATTGTATTACATTGTGTGCTATAATT
Source organism: Stictocephala bisonia (assembly GCA_035578905.1). Taxonomy (NCBI): domain Eukaryota; kingdom Metazoa; phylum Arthropoda; class Insecta; order Hemiptera; family Membracidae; genus Stictocephala; species Stictocephala bisonia. The sequence goes on along the minus strand of JAQJVL010001952.1, from coordinate 90,769 downwards.
GGTTAAATATTACTTATTATGGCTGGTGACTGCGGTATTTGTGGTGAACCATGTGAAGTTAATTCCAAATCCGTAAAATGTGTAGGATCGTGTGGCTCGTACTTCCATATGGAGTGTATCCCAGGTGACATGATTACCAAGGCGTCAAAGAAGGACTTTCTCTGTGCGAGCTGCTAGGCGGATAAGAAAAAGAGCACTTCATCTCTAAGTAGCAGCAAATCAATTCCAGGTACAACATTAAACAAGGAATTTCTGATCAGTATGATGAATGAATTTAAGTCAAAAATATTTAAGGAGTTAAAAAATACAATCAACAATTTAGTGAATTCAAGGATTCACTGAACTTCTTCTCAGATAAGATTGACGAGACAAAAAAACTCCTGGAGGAAGCTAACAAAAACTATAGGAAATGAAGCAAGAAGTAAAAAATCTGAGGCAGAAGAACACCGAACTTATCCAAGAGGTAAAGGTATTGCAAGTGAGAACGAAAAATATAGAACAATACTCGAGAAAGAACAATATTGAAATATCTGGCATCCCCCTAACCAACAGCGAAGATGTCATCACCCTGGTAGAGGACGTCGGCAAGGCCATCGGAGTTAAGCCGCTAGAGATGGGCGTTATTTAACGTAATAGGAAAAATAATATGATTACTTTTTCGCACCCTATTACCAAGTAACAGGATTACTGGTTTTACCCTATTAATTTTGTAACGTAGTCGACAGAGCTCCAGCCACCAGCTCTCAATGTAGTGACTCAACGCTGTGAACAGAACAAATAATAGGAAGGATAATATGATTCCGCTCTCGATTACTGGTTTTACCCTATTAATTTTGTAACGCAGTCGATAGAGCTGCAGCCTCCAGCTGTCAATGTAGTGATTGAACACTGTGAACGGAACAAATAATAGGAAGGGTAATATGATTCTGCTCTCGCTCCCGTTTGCTGAAATTGATGCGCTGTTGTAAACAGAATATTGGGAGGGGGAAGCAAGAAGAGCCTGTAAAAACATGAAACTACTTGTCGTATTAGCCATAAAACAAAACATATACTTTTAGTATTTAACATTCAATTATAGTATATCAAACTTTTATATTTTTACAATGTATTATAATAGTTAATTATTTTTATTTTTGTTCTTTATAAATTTTTATTAATGTTTTCATTAATATACACAACTAAATATTCTGTAAATAGTTAGTGTTACACTTTAAATATGTATGTGACATTAAAGTAGCCTCTTTTTTTTATTAGAAACGAAATTTTAATACCTCATCATTCAATAGGCTTTAGTATGTGTATGATATTTTTATAGTAAAAGTAAGAACAATAAAACTATTTTTACTTCGTCATGTCTCTTTTATAGCTTAAAATAAATTTTAATTTAAATGCCTTGTTATTAAACATTGATTAAAAAGATGATGATAGCAGTGTAAATTGGAGGCTGCCATACATGCAAGCTCCCGCGGGAGCTTAGGGATGCTGGCTGGACCAGATTGAGATGATGATCATGGGATGCTGTGTCAGCTGGACCGGATCAAGATGAGGTAATATTGTTAATTGATTTAAATTAAAATATGAATAAAATTAATATTATTTATGTTGAGATGATGATGATCATGGGATGCTGTGCTGGAACAGAGATGCTGGTTGAATCAGATTGAGATGATAACATGCTGTGTCGACTGGACCAGATCAAGATGACGTAATATTGTTAACACGGGAGAGGGCGCGCCACGGTCTTTTGGACCGGGTCAGTAATTAAATGTTTATATTTCCTAGTGTAGTGGGCCGTATGCCCCACCCCCCCAGTACCTTTCGATGGACTCGTCCACTGTCCTTGACCGTATTCGCTTAACCCCTCCCATCATTCAGTTAGTGACTGAGGTTATTTCTTTGCAGACACGGTCTTTAAGTTCTGGCGCGCCCTCTCACGTATGTACTTTTGTGCAGCAGAAATATTAATGTGTTTTAAAGTTCTGTATATATTTTTTATAAGTTGTGTATATATTGTAAATAGTGACAGTTTTGTGTAACATTGTGTAAATACTATGGATAGATTTAGGAAACAAGATATTCAAAGACTTATTGATAGTGTTGAAAAGGAAATGGAAAGGGATGAGGAGAGACTTATAAACCCTGGTGCGGTAAGGCGTAATTTGTTTATTGAAGAACCGGCTACTCATCCCGTTGATGAAGCAGCATCAGATGACGACATAGAGGACAATGTGGAAATTCAGGAAGCAGTTTCCGATTCAGAGGAGTCTGCAGGTGAACAGGAGGAACCAGCAAGCCAGGCAATGCTTCAAGCTCACAACCAGCTAATTCCACAGTTTCAAGATCAAGGCCCTTTTTATATGGGAAGGAGCCAAAACACAAAATGGAGTGCCCACTGCCCTACAATACCTACCAACTCAAGGACGCCTAGACGTAATTTAGTAAAACGTTTGCCAGGGGTTAGAAATTATAGACCAGAGTCTCCAGTTGAAGCTTGGCGAATTTTTCTTTCCGATGACGTACTAGATGATATTGTACGTTACACAAACCAGCGCATAGAAAAAGTTCGCCCAGGGTACACAAAGGAAAGTGATGCTCGAAACACTACCAGAAGTGAAATAGAAGCCTTTTTTGGACTGTTGTATATGGCTGGAATTTACAGAGCCTTCCATGTAAACTTGCTGGATTTGTGGGAAACCAATGGACTTGGAATTGAATTCTTCAGAACTCACATGAACTTAAAACGATTTAAGCTTTTATTGAGAACGATGCGATTTGATGACTCCACAACAAGACATGAAAGGCGACTATTTGACAAGCTTGCACCCATTCGAGATATTTTTGATAGAGTTATAGAAAAGTGCAAAACTAGTTTTTCTGTGAGTGAATACTTGACTGTGGACGAGATGCTCGAGGCTTTTAGGGGGAAATGTCCTTTTAGATAGTTCATAAAATCTAAACCGGCGAAGTATGGTATAAAAGTATATTCATTGGTTTGTGCCAAAACGTTTTATACAGTCAACATGGAGATATATGCCGGGAAACAGCCTGAAGGGCCTTACAAAGTTGAGAATTCTGGCCTTCATGTTGTGAAGAGAATGGTTGCACCAGTTAGTGGTACCGGAAGATCTATTACTACTGATAACTGGTTCACTTCAGTTCCACTTGCCGAAACTTTACTAAAGGATCACAACCTTACCCTAGTAGGAACAATCAGGAAAAATAAAAAAGAAATTCCTCCTATCCTAATCGCTAAGGGAAAGCCCGTAAACTCAAGCATGTTTGCTTTCCGAAATAGTCTTACTTTAGTATCGTACACGCCAAAGAAGAACAAAGTGGTAACTCTGCTCTCATTAATGCACAATAATGATGAAATAGACCCTGAGTCAGGAGTGGCTGCTAAACCATACATTTTGACCTTCTACAACTCAACAAAATGTGGAGTAGATGTAGTGGACCAATATAAAGAGCGATATTCCGTTTCACGGACAAGTAACCGATGGCCACTGACTTTGTTTTTTACTATTCTAAACATTGCTGGTATTAATTCCTATATTGTCTACAGATATGGAAAGGGCGAGTTTGAACTTCCAAGACGTACCTATCTGAAGGATCTGAGTAAGTCATTGTGCCTGAAATATTTGCAAGAACGACATACCATTCAGACACTCCCTAGAAGTTTGAAGAGGAACATTCGGCAAATGTTAGGACTTCCTGAAGATGGACCACCTGGAGCTCCGCGAGAACCAGAGGGACCAGGTAGATGTGCTTACTGTAACTGGAAGAAGAATAGAAAGAGCAAGACAAGATGCCGAGTATGTCAACGACATATTTGCAAAGAACATTCTGCAGTGACTTGTGTTCGATGCGTTACAAATGAAGAATCCAGTGAAGCGTCTGAGTAAAAATGGATACAGACATTAGGTAAAGTTTTCTGTTTTGTGTTATTTTAAACGATTGTTTCTGTAGTTAGATTATTACGTAGTTTTAAACCAACTTTTTATTTTACTGTAAACATTTTTTAACACAGCATTATTTTATATACGTTAAACATTTATTTGTATAATGCCTTTTGCATTAAAGTTTGTTTTCATATTGAATCTACAATGCTTAACATATATTGTCTTAGTTTAGTAAAATAAATATTGTAGTTTATGATTTGAGTGTATTTTTTACTAACCCGAACAAAAAGACCGTGCGCGCCCCATCACGTTCTAATTTTAGCGCACCCTCTCCCGTGTTAATCAATTTAAATTAAAATATGAATAAAATTAATATTAATTATGTTGAGATGATTGTGGAATGCTGTGTCAGCTGGACCAGATCAAGATGACGTAATATTGTTAATTTAAAATATGAATAAAATTAATATTAATTATGTTGAGATGATATTGGAATGCTGTGTCAGCTGGACCAGAGCGGTCTTAGGCATTAGGACTTTGAGTTTTACGAAATACCAAACATGACGAAACTACCCTGGCATATCCTGGTGAAAGTACGTTCGCTTGCGGTAAACAACTTAAATAACAAATACCCCACGGGTATAAATACACGCTGATAATATCAAGTAAAAACCAATCAAGCAGTAAACACTTTTTACCAGGTTAACAGTGAAAGTTGTTTATCGCATACTTCCCAAGGCGACAAACCCGTGCATAAAACCTAGGATGTAAGCTGTTAAGAGTCATCACTTCATCCCTGGCTTTGGATCCCTCTGAGAGCAACCACACCATGAACACTCTTCGAGCTGAACTCAACAACTGCAGGGCACCTCAGTATACAAGAGTATATGAGTTGCAGCCTGGCTTCAACTACAGGATCACATCGTTTGAGCGAGCAGTCACCAGATATGGTCCTACGATTGCAGTCATCTTGGAGGGGTTAATCGGAGACGATTTCTTCCTTCGAGTATACCTGCCTAAGAGGTATAATGGAGTATTCACCGACCATACGATCGAGGAGTACAACAATGGTGAGGGAGAGCGGTTGCAGATAAGATATACTGGCTTTAACAACAATGTTGAATTTATTTAATAAAAGATTGGTTTAAATTACATATTATTTGATTTTTTATTTTACTAAACATTCTTCCCTATGGATATGAAATGAAGTTAATGCATAAAATAAAATTATTATTAAGTATGGATCCGAGATGGAAACATCCGTTTTCAGCCATAGTGGCTGGTCCTTCTGGTTGTGGTAAATCTCACTTCGTGATGAGATTCATTGATAATATTAAGGAAATATGTAATGTCCAGTTTGAAAATGTGTATTGGCATTATTCTGAGTGGCAAGCTGGATATAACATAAACAATGTGATTTTTAAAGAAGGTATACCAGACATGAGTGATTTTGATGGGTCGAATCCAAATCTTGTTATTATAGACGACTTAATGCGTGAATCGGATGGTAGAGTGGTTGATCTATTAACCAAAGGATGTCATCATAGAAATATAAGTGTGTTTTTTATAACTCAGAACCTATTCCATCAAGGCAAGGGTCAACGAGACATATCCCTCAATGCTCACTATATAGTTTGTTTCAAAAACCCGAGGGATAAGACTCAAATTAGACATTTAGCCCAACAAGTGTACCCTGAAAATCCAAAATTCATACAAGAAGCTTTTGGCGATGCAACACAACAACCTCACGGTTATTTGTTACTGGATATGAAACAATCAACACTTGAAACTGAGAGAGGATTTCACTGTAGACTGAGGACCTTTGAACTTACGAAAAAATATATAAATCAATACTTGTGCATGAATATTTTGTGTTCATATTTGAACACCTGCTACTGCTGTTGTCACAAGCATTGTGTGACTTCAGCAGTATTAAAGTGAACATGATGCTCGTGTGCGAGTTCAAGAATATGAAAGGTGCTGTGTGCATGAAGGATTTTCAAACCAAAAACGTGCCTCTCATCGCGTCCTCTGACTTAGGTAAATTCTGTTCCGATGCGTTCGATAAGATACTTCATGAAATGGAGACTTGTCAACTCGCCGGTTCAGGCTGGACCTTTGTTAGAATTTTAAAGTTAATATTAATTTTAATAAATAGAAATTATAATTAATAAATACAATCCCCTGAGAGGTGCGAGTTATATCATCATACCGAAGTCTATGTCCTTAACAGGTGCTTTGGTCAATGTTTTGAATGTTGATAACCTTTGTTTCATGTACGCGGTATTGGCTAAATTCGTATCACATAGACCTGAACAACCCTCAAGTTACACACCGCCAATCAAGCAAAGGTATGATTGGTCGGGTTTACAGTTTCCAGTTACATTGAAAAATATTCCTACCTTTGAAAAAAATAATAATATTAGTATTAATGTTTACGGTATAGATTTAACTCATGTAGATCAAACTTTGGATGGGAATTCCATTTTCAAAAAAACTGTGTTCCCACTTAAAGTTTGTGATAGAGAATTAACAGACAATAGAGACTTGTTGTATATTAAAGATGAGAACACAAGTCACTATGTATATATTAGTAATTTTGAAAGACTAGTTCGTAAGCAACTGACTAAAAAAAAAAAAGAATCCATTCATATTTGCAAGAAATTCTTTGCATATTTCGACAACCGACCAAACAAGTTAAATTTAAGTGGTTCTGTAAGATTAGCTGAGCATAAAAGATACTGTAATAGCGACAATCCCATCAGGATTAACCTTTCCCAAGATAGTAATATCACATTCAACCATCCTGAACGTTCCCAGCGCACAAGAATCTGTGTTTACGCAGACTTTGAATGTGCACTCACACCTATTCCTGAAGGTGATGAAAATCCAAACCCCACTGAATCCTACTCAATCCCAAAACACATCCACGTACCCTATTCCTATTACTACTATGTGAAGGATGCCCAAGACGAATTCACTGTTGCCAGACTGTACAGAGGTGATAATGCAGCACATCACCTTATGGACTCTATGAAGGCTGATGTGTTGCATATCGGTGACATCCTGTACAACAACAGACAGATGCAACACATCCTGACTCCCGCTGAGCAGGTCGCGTTTGATGCGGCCACACTTTGCTACCTGTGTGGTAAAGGGTTCACTCCTGAAGATAGTAAAGTCCGTGATCACTCACAAGCGGCACCCTACTCTTACAGGGGGCTGCACACAGATCCTGTAATCTTAAGTTCAGGGAGCAGGACACGATTAATTGTTACTTCCATAACCTGTCGAACTATGATGCCCATTTCATTGTACGTGAACTTGGTCTTGACCGAGGTCACATCGGTTTGGTTGCAAACACCAGTGAGAAGTACATAGGTTTCGTTAAACACTTTCCTTTAAGGGTGCCAGACACGGCGCATTAAAACTTTGTTTTTTAGACACCTTTCGATTCATGTCTTCAAGTTTGGCTAAACTTGCAGACAATCTACCTAAAGAATTCTTTGAGGAAACAAAAAACAATTTCCAGATCCCAGTCAATTTGATCTCATTACTAGGAAAGGTTACCTCCCCTACTCTTATGTCACATCACCCGATGTGCTTAACGAGTGTCAACTACCCCCCAAAGAGGCTTTCTACAACAATCTCACGCTCGAAGAAATTTCTGAGACTGACTACGCTCATGCTCAGAATGTCTGGAGCACTTTTAGCACCCAAAATCTAGGTTCCTATTCAGACCTCTACCTCCTTACAGATGTTCTACTTCTCACTGATATTTTTGAACTTTTCAGAGACATGTGCCTTCGAGAGTATAAATTAGATCCTGCCCATTACTTTACCCTACCCTCATATGCTTGGGACTGTATGTTAAAAGTGACTGGGGTCGTTCTGGACACTATTCAAGACTTTGACCAATACCTCTTCTTCGAGAAGGGTATCAGAGCAGGAATCACACAGTGCTGTACCCGTTACGCCCAAGCAAACAATAAGTATTGTGAAGATTTCGACAGCACTAAACCTTCACAGTACATTTTATGTCTCGATGCGAACAACCTCTACGGCTTCAGCATGTCTCAAAACCTTCCAACAGGTAATTTTCAATGGTTGAGTCAAAGCGAAATAGAAACAATTCACATTCCTAGCCTGGCTGATGATGGTAACATGGGTTATGTTTTTGAGGTAGACCTCATATATGATGCATTCTTACACGATCTTCATAGAGATTTCCCTTTCTGTTGCGAAAGCAGTATCCCTCCCAACGGAAAATATCCTAAATTAATGACTACACTGACCGACAAAAAGAACTACATCATTCATTAAAGAACTCTAAAGCAAGCGCTAGCTAACGGGCTCAAAATATCTGGCTAACGGGCTCATAGACTTCTGTCATTTGATCAATCGCCTTGGTTAAAGTCTTACACTGACCACAACACACAGCTACGTAAGTCGGCTTGTAAAGAATTTGAAAAGGACCTTTTCAAACTCATGAACAATGCGGTGTTCGGAAAATCCATGCAAAACGTGCGAAAGTATATAGATTTAAGACTTGTTTCGGATCCAAAAAAATTTGAAAAACTCGTTGCAAGGTCCACTTTTATTGATCGCACGTATTATTCCGAGGACCTTGCACTAGTTCACTTGGAGAGAGAACCCACATTGTATTAGACAAGCCCATTTACGTAGGCATGTGTGTATTAGAATTGAGTAAGTGGTTGATGTACAACTTTCAATATAAAATGCTCAATCGTTATGATTCACGTATTAGGCTCCTCTATTCTGATACTGACTCACTAACCTACCTTATCCAAAGTGATGATGTCTACAGGGAGATGTCATTACATTTGGATGACTTTGACACTAGTGAATATTCTTCAGATCACCATCTGTTCAGTTTGAAGAATAAAAAAACTCTTGGTAAGTTTATGGATGAGGTGGCCGGTAGAATTCCTCGTGAATTTATCGGCCTTCTTTCAAAACTTTATTGTATAGTAATAAACAAAACAACACCTGATGATGATGATACCATCATTAAGCGAGCCAAGGGTGTAAGAAAGGCGATTGTCGAACATGTGCTTACTGTAGATGACTACAGTCAATGTTTATTCAATAATGAAAGTAAGTTTACATTAAACACATGTTTTGTATCAAAAAACACATTGTAACCACTGTGGAGATGAACAAACTGTCATTAAGCCCTTATGATGATAAGAGATATATACTCCCTGATGGTATAAGCACTCTCCTACATGGACATTACAAAATTGTGTCTCCACAGTGATGAAGGTAGGAATATTTTTCACAACCCCATCCAACATGCACATGGTTAACCTAACTGTTATGTTTTTGTGTTATTTTTTAAAAATATGTTTATTACAACAATTTAAAATAAATGTATTCCTTTATTTAAAACTTGTAACTTATTTATAAGTTACATATAATTTATGTATATTATACATGTTATTTGATGCTTGATACTTGTTTCTGTTGTTAAGTGATACTAATTTTTCAAGTCTTATTACAGGCCGTGAGGCGAGTAAATAAACTGTCCTGGGGATGCGCAGTGACAAAGAGAAAGTTTGCGCATGCGCCGAACAACTGTTTGGGGCAACAACCTCCTCAGTTGGTTTCTGTCTCCGTGAGTGGTGTTTGTGTTACGGCCTTTCTGAAAACATTCTAGTGGATTTTGCAGTGTTGTGTACCTGTTACCTCCCGGCATGTCTGGGCCATCATCGTTACAGCATACAACGCCAGTGAGTAAGTCTGTCGAGAGAAAAGTGATCCACAGCCAGAGAAGGAAGATTATTCACAATGTTTATAATTATATGAAAAAAGAAAATAACAGCTTAAGTGAAAAAGCTTTACAAACTAAAGTGGCTAATGCTTGCGGTGTATCTTTTAGTAGTGTTAGGAGAATCATCAATGAGCAAAATAAGATGACTGGTATGTCATCGCCTAAGTTCACTACCCCAAGAAAAAAGAGACCCAGAAAACATTTGAAAACTACATTCGATGATTTTGATTTAACTGTAATCCGCAAGACAATTCACGAATTTCATTACTATAAAGGTAGCCTATATCTATAAAATTATAGTCCTGAAAGTGAAAGTGTGAAAAATTATTTAAGTAAATAAAAACATTATTTGCAAAATCGCAGCTGTTTGTTAAATAAATAATTATCATTCAGTGATTATATACACGACAGTGAATCTTTAGAATGTCCTCTTTCTATACATTATAGCTGTTTTTAAGCTCTACCAGACCATTTGGAATTCTATTCAATGTCATTACGGGGCGCTCACAGGAAAATAATACAACCATATAAAAAATTGTTTTGTAGGTGGTGTGTGGTTAATATATCATTATAAATGTAAGTACTTATAAATAAAGCTATAACTAAACATCTTATCTTTCCAGAAAGGTCCTCAGGATTACATTAAATCTACGAATAAATATTCTTTTAAAGTTTTGAATGTCAGTGGAATCGTACATTTTACTGGATAGGCACTTTAGCAAAGGACTGATGTTTGGCGGGTGGCTAGTACAACAGTAGCCACCGACTCTGAGAGGGGGAGCTTTCTCCCCAACTTGCTACATCCCCTCCTTCGCGCATCCAGAGTTTCTTCACTCGCCTCACGGCCTGTAACTAGATAATAAAATTTAAACTTTATTGTTCTTATTAATATTATCAATTTAAAACTTAACACTATCCCATTAATAATATTTCAATTGTTATTTAATACTTAATAAATCTAACTTTAAAAAAAACTTTATTATTTTTGTTAATATTATCAATTAAACAAATTGACACTATTCTATATTTGTATTATATTTATAATATATTTACTATACATTTTGGGATAATATTTTTAAAATATGTTTATTACAACAATTTAAAATAAATTGATTCCTTTATTAAAAACTTGTAACTTATTTATAAGTTACATATAATTTATGCATATTATACATGTTATTTGACGCTTGATACTTGTTTCTGTTGTTAAGTGATACTAATTTTTCAAGTCTTATTAACTACTGTATATTATAAAATTTAACACTATCCCATTAATAATATTTCAATTGTTATTTAATACTTAAAAAATCTAACTTTAAAAAAACTTTATTATTTTTGTTAATATTATTAATTTAACCCTTTATAGGGCAGTGGGATAATAATTACCCACCATGTTTTCCTACAAAACATTATTTATAACTTGAAATAACCACTGGATTAAATATTTCCCACTTACTAAATGAACACACAGAATGTTTATACAGTTCTCTATGATGGTTTTAGAGGTGTTTTTTTTACCGCAGCTGTTCTGTGAGACTAAATGTCAAAAAGTGGGAAATTATTATCCCACTGGTTCTTTTACTGCTCTGCATTTGTTTGTATACTAGTACCTGGAAGAAAACATTTATTTTTGAACTGGACAGATCATCTTTGGAAATATTTTAATGTAAGTATCAAAATCTACATATATTTAAGTTCCTAAAAATCCATAAATGAGATCATTTTATCAATGCATACGGCTAACCTATTACATAATAGTTTTATGTTATTTCAAGGTTATGTTTGACACCAAATTTTATTTATTTTTGGATGCTTTATTTTTATGGACTACAGTTCTAAATTTGTACAATTCCATAAATTATAAGGTCTAAATTATTAATATAAGTCCCATATCTTGATAAGTTATTGCGCAAAGATAATTTTGGTGATATTTGAAAGTTGGACATAGGCTAGCCTAGGCCTCGGTGACTGAAGTAATATAATCATGTTGATTGATGTCTTGTAATGTTCATAATTATCTATAATAATCTTAGTTGGACAGTTCATATTTATTTACAAATTCACATTTGATAATAAACACGCCTCATAATGGAGTGCTGTTTACACATAGGCTATTACAATCAATATTGTATTAGGTAGTAGTCACTATTTCTGTGTTTTGAAATCTATGTACGCTACTTATTCAAATAGACTAAACCATATTTTGATTTCAGGAGATGAATGAATCTGACATAGTTGATATTCTCCTTCGGTCAGAAATTTCCGATGACCAGGAGTTGATTCAGAGGATGGAGGTGATTCCGATGCTGAAGACATACTGCCAGTATCTGTTTCACCAAGAGTAGACCACTCATACACTTCACGTGGATCAGCAGAAAATGAAAACCAGTTGAATTCAGATTCTATGCTCTGTATGCCTTCAACTAGCAATAGGACAGGTAAAACTCAACCAAATCTATTTGATGAAGCTTCTGGTTCAGAAAGCGACAACAACGTATTTTCAGATAATACAGATGAGGATCAAACATTTATCCCAGTTCAATGTGAACAAAAGAAAAAGATTTTGAAACATAATTCAAAGGTTCCTTTATTTGAATTATTAGTTGATAGCATAAGTTCAGAGGACAGTGATGGTGATATACCGACTACACACGCAATACAAAAGAGAAAAAAAAATATTATACCTGCTACAAACACACAAAAAGTAAACCCAACCAAAATAAAAAGTAAAAAAATAAAAAGAACAATTTCCAAACAAAAAACTAAATCTGAACCAAAATTCAAATGGAACAAAGATCCAAATGATCCACAAAAAATCTTAGATTATCAATACACTAAGGCATTTGGGCCCTTAGTAGACATTGACTACAAAAATCCCCTTTTGATTTTTAAAAACATCGATGATGACATTTCTAACAAAATTATCCAAGAGTCAAATTCTAACTGCATCTCCCACTTTGAGTTTTGGTCGAGGTTTTGGTTTCTTAAAATCATTACCATACAGGTTTAACCACACTTGAAACCTATTGGATTCATTAACTTCAACAGGTTTTATTCGTATGCTTCTATGTTTACTGTTGTTGTATGCATGCATGAGTTTATCAAGCACGTCAACATATCTGTATGTGTTATTATGTGTTAGGTATCGCCATGCTCTGGTTTTCAGTGTACGATTGAACCTTTCCACCACAGCGGCCTTTATGTCAGGATTATTTGTTGTACAAAATTTTATATTATTTTTGTCAAACATTTTTCGTGTTTCCTTAGATACGAATTCAGTCCCTTTGTCTGTTTTAATACAACGAGGTTTTGACTTATTATCTTCGAATATGGACTGGAAGGCTTTGATAACTTCTTATAATTGTTTATTTTTTAAAGTTCTTGCAAATGCTCTCTTGCTAAATACATCGATTACAGTTAGTATGTAGTTCGCACCATCATTGTACTTACTTAATCCTCTCATGTCATTTAGATCAGCCTGCCATAGTTCATCAATTGCATATACGACAAATTTGTTTCTAGGAAATATTTTTCTCACTGGCTTGTGTAATGTATAGGTGTCTTGTGATTGTAACCATTTTCTTATTGAATCTGAACTATATTTATTCCTCATAGTGTTGATTAAAGAGTTGGCTCCAGTGAACCCTGCGGGGTTGGCTGCATCGTAGTAGACTCTGGCTAGTTCGTTTTCCATTACAGGTTGAAAGGTTCCCACTTGAAAGGTGTTGTTAAGTATCTGCTACTGCTTCTTGCAGGGGTGTTTAATGGTGTTGATGTGGAGTGTGATGGAGTTAACTCAATACTGTGTTATGCTACACTAGTATCAGGATCGCCTTTAAGTTTACTCAAGTACTGACGACTGAATGGATTGGTTATGAATTCACTGGGTATTTTCATTTCCTTAAGTATAGGTATTAGTTGTTCCCACCAAGGTGGTTGAATTGACTTTCTAGCTCTTATCAAATCATGCACAATCTCCACAATGTTCGAGTGGAGTATTAGTTCTCCTTTTATAGAAATTCTCTCACGCTCATCTCATGAAACAAGATCGGTTCTTTTATCCAAAGCTCTCAACAGATTTCTAGCATCTTTCTTGTATGTTTTTGAAAAGGTATCTACTATTTCCTCCATCCCAATAGCGTTGTTTTGTCTTTTACCACTCACATCAACGACAGGTATACTTATAGGTTTCCTTTTCTGAGAGGCAAAGTGAAGGAAACGTTGTAGCACTTGTTGATACTGGTTCCATTTATCCCTATCATTCAGACTGTTATTATTGAGTAGTTTTAACATTACACTATCCAATTCACTTGTTGTATTAGAAACTACCTGTTTTTGGTCTTGCATCCTTTGAAAGGCTTCTACTGGAACAATAATCATTTTCTTAGCATTCTCCATGTCTCCTGAAGTATAGTTTGTAGAACTGTACCCAACAATAAAGGTAAAAGTACACCACCACCTTTCTGTACTAAGTATTTTTTCTTTGTTTTAACACTTTCACCTTTTTCACTAAACGTCTCAGAACGTTCTTGAACTGACTTAATTTTCTCTTTTGATGAGTAGTGATATTAACATTACCTTTTAACAGATTGTAAGCACACTCACAGACTGACTGAATGAGGTCCTTGTCGGCTGCTTTTAATACATGCTTTCTCTGTTTAGGTTTCATAAGCATGAGTGCTCGTAACAGGTTGATGTTCTTTTTCACAGATTGAGACATTGTGATATACTGAGTTATAAGCTAAGGGATGTTCGCTTTTATTATTTTCTTTTCGGTATAGACACATAGTTGTAAGGATCATTTGGAAATATTGAAGCTCTAAACCTCATCTCATCAGGTGTTGATTGTATCATATCCAGTACCAAATAACCGTGAGGTTGTTTTGTTGCATCGCCAAAAGCTTCTTGTATGAATTTTGGATTTTCAGGGTACACTTGTTGGGCTAAATGTCAAATTTGAGCCTTATTCCTAGGGTTTTTGAAACAAACTATATAGTGAGCATTGAGGGATATGTCTCGTTGACCCTTGCCTTGATGAAATACGTTCTGAGTTACGGTTCGAGCGTCCTTGCTTTCGCTTTCACCGAGCATTCTTGCTTTCGCTTTCACCGAGGCATAACAGGCTTGATTTGCTTCCACAATCATCTCAACATAATTAATATTAATTTTATTCATATTTTAAGTTAAATTGATTAACAATATTACGTCATCTTGATCTGGTCCAGTCGACACAGCATGTTATCATCTCAATCTGATTCAACCAGCTTCTCTGCTCCAGCACAGCATCCCATGATCATCATCATCTCAACATAAATAATATTAATTTTATTCATATTTTAATTTAAATTAAGTAACAATATTACCTCATCTTGATCTGGTCCAGCTGACACAGCATCCCATGATCATCATCTCAATCTGATCCAGCCAGCATCCCTAAGCTCCCGCGGGAGCTTGCATGTATGGCAGCCTTCAATTTACACTGCTGATGATTTAGCAAATTAAAACATAACAAAACAAAAAAGTTTGTTAAAGTATCTGTGTCATCTGTCAACGGTTTGATACAACACTAAAATGATGTGTCTAATATTCACTTAAAACAATTAATGGCGTGTAGTAGATAGAGAACGAAAGAATCAGTCTTATACAGTAATAGTGACAAATCTATCCTCTATTCTGGAACGATCCGGCCAAGCGGTAATAGGGTAACAAAATATATTCACTTCTGTGTAGCTAAAACTAATAGCGTGTACAATTAATAGTATGCAGTAGAATGAGCACGAAAGAATCAGTCTTATACAGTACAGTAATAGTGTCAAGTCGATCGTCTGGACTGGAACGATACGGCCAAGCGGTAATAGGGTGACAAAAATAATAGGATAAGTCACCCTATTACCGCAGCGCTGTGGAACGTTGCAGCCTATTACCGGAATGTAGCTAGATTTCCCATCTCTAAAGCCGCGTTTTCTTAGCTCCGCACTTTTCGCGCAGCGCGATGCGCAGGGCGCAGAGCGCGCTGCGGAGCCTACTCCTAATCATAATCATTCTTTATTGTCACATAAATAACGTTTACATTAAAGCATTGCTAAAAAACAGGTGACATTGTCAGTATATTTACAAGAGTATAGTTCATATGAAATATGTACTTTTTGTCATACATTAAATAATACTTGTCTTATGCTATGATATAAATAATAAAATTTTCTTAACCATCACACACCATCACAAAAAGCTCTCAACAAAATACAATAAAAATAGGGTTTTTATCCTTAGTAATACAAATTAGCTTAAAAAAATTCATTTAACCTATAGCAATTTTTTTCCAACAGGAAATTGGAAACTGCACATTTGAAGGACTTGTCTCTTACAAGGCATTTTATGTTTGAAGGCAACTCCTCAACATGAAATCAAATTAGACCGTTTTCCTAGCTCCGCACTGCGTGCGCAGTGCGCTCTGCGCAACTGCATGACTGCTCTGGGAGCAGTCGGGTGCGGACCTCGTAGCGCAACGGAGCATATTTTTAGTGGTCAGGCATTATTATTATTATTGTTGCATTGTGTCGCTTACTTGTGAAATGGCGAAGTGTACGGCTAGTGAGGATGAACAGCTGGTCGAGCTCGTTGCTGGTCACCCATTGCTGTAGAATTTGGCCGATATTGAATTTAAAAACACCATGAAAAAGGACTTAATCTGGCAAGAGATTGGGCTGTTGATCAACAAAAGTGGTATGTAACACTTGTTTTCTTATTTATAAGGTTGTGATTAAAATCAGGAGGCAAAATGACAATAAAGGCATTTTTATTTGATTTGGTGTTTTGCCTGTACTATTAATTAAAACAACCAAATAAACGGTACCAGGCAGATGACAAACCTTCTCACTGTACCGGGTCGTTTGACCCGTAAATTTCGTTACTTTTGTCACGGTCTGCCGAGCTGCCTGAGACCGCTCGTGCCCGGCGATTCGCTTTACTTTGGTGGCCGTTGGCTCGGACTCGTTCGTTCCGTGTTCCAGCTCTTGTCTGTCAGGTTGGCCGTCTTTTGGATTCTTCCTTGCCAGCAGTAATCACCATGTCCGGCTAGAGACTCCAAAACTCCAGGGTCCTTGAGTGGGACGTTCAGCCCTCGGCCTGCCGTCCGGGGATGGTCGACCATCTTCACTGCCCGCCTGGCCTGAGGACCATGTATAGAGACCATTGACGATCCTGCGGCCCCACCTACATCCTTGGGTAGGAGTCTTCTGTCCTCAGGTCAGTGCGTTCCATCATGTTTTCCCGGCGGCTGAGCTGGGGGGTTGCTAGTTTGTGAATAAGTGAAATATATATAAAAAAAAAAAAAAAAAAAGAAAAGAAAAAGAAAGAAGAGCAAAAATGTTTGTGGAACTATTTAATGTGGCCTAGGTCTAAAACTGTTACCGTGATTTATAGAATACAGCCATGGGGGACCTATATGTATTTTTTTTATTAAAGGAAAAAAACTTGAAATACAAAAAGAACTTTTAGTGTTAATATTTATTGTCATTTAGTTTAATTTGTTGTTATATATTTTAGAGTTTATATTTGTTAGGTCCCTACTGTTAAATTAGGTTATTATTTATTGTATGGTTTAGGCCTAGGGATATAGTTGGTGTTAATTATTTATTTATTCGTGTAGTGTCTTTTGGGTGTCTTTAAGGGACTTTTTACTAGAACGGTACCGTGTTATATTTTTTTTAAAATTGTTTAATTTTTAAACTCACCAACAGGGGATTATTGTGCTTTGACTTAACTTCCTATTCGGAGCTGCCCAGGGATTCCGGCTTACTCCCTGGCCTCGGTGGAATTATGGGATGTGGGCTAAATTGCCGGGTTTATTGGGTGTAGTCAAAATTTTCCTAAATTTTTCACTTAAGTTGTTAATAAGTTTTTCTTACGTTTTGGGTGTCTCAGGCTAGGCTGCAGATAGGCCATGTAGTTGTTAATTTTGGTATTTGTAGAGTTTGTTGTTTTTGTAGCTTTTTGTATTATCTTGTTAATTTTACTGTTTCTTGTTATTTATTTAAGTGCGAATTTATATTGTGGCCTTCTGCCAGCCAGTTTTGTAGTTTTAACTTGAAATAAATTAGTTTTGCTCAGCTGCCGAGTTTTATTTTGACCCTCCAACTGCCGCCCGTGATCCCATCGCTTGACTTGTTTTGAGCCATCCCCCGGTTGGCACGCTTTCCAGCTTTGGTGGGGGGATGGGTCTCATCACATAAATAAATAACACATGTAGATTTTTGTTTACTAGTTGTTTCACTCTCTTTAACATTATAACTAAACCAAACAGAAATAGATTTTTTTACTCAACCTGTTACTGTCAAAGCACAGAGTGCAGTATGAGACTACTGAAATGACACGACACAGACTGGCACCGACACTGGCCAGCCGCCACGCTGGCTAGACGACGGAATTGTCGGCATGAGTCCATGGCCTGCGTATGATACGTTCATAGTTGCTATACAGAGTGGTTAAACTCCTTATGCCAACCATGTGGGAAAGTGATCCTTGAGCCAAAAGAATGAAAACCACTTACGGGAGCCGGGGTTTATCTATTTTAATTAACCGTCTGTGTGTATATGTGTTAACACTAAAAAAATCATAACTCCAAAACGGCTTAATATATGATCTTATGATTGTGCATACTGTTAATAGTATTATTCTCTAACGTTGTGCACAATATGAACTAATTATTTTCAATTGTTTTGAAAATTTATCTTTTTTATAAATGTGTTATTTTTTTAAATAGCTGGCATTTTGAAACTAATAAGGGCCGGTAGGGTAAATTAAAGTCAATATATTTATTTTTATGGATGTTTATTAATAAACATGGATTCAAACAAGTGGCAATCTAACACTTTTAGCTGATGCTTGGTCAATCTTTCCTTCTTGCGTACTTTCCATCAAAGTAATCTGCAAATCGCTCCCTGACTTTAAAACCTTCAGCTTTGGCAAATCCTCCACTACCAGCGAAGGGGATCATGTTGTCTACTGGGAAGTCATGAATAGACTCCACAATGTCTCCATGGTTCGGGTGTTTTTCCATAAAGAAATCTCTCAAGATATTGTGTAAACGGCAGCACACAACAATAATCAAGTCAACTGTTTCAGGCCTTACATTTATTGGGGTAAAGAAAATACTAAACACTGAACATAATATGCCAAACGCATTTTCTGTCACCCTCCTCGACCTACAAACATGGTAGTTGAAGTGTCTTTTTCTTTTATCAGCCACTGCCTGTTGTTTACAATATGGTTTCATCATGTGCTTGTCTAATCTGAATGCCTCATCACCTACAATAACGTCAGGCAACAAAATATTTGAATTTGGTAAATACTTTGGTGGGGGGAAAATTACAGTACCATTGTCAACCATTTGTGACAAGCAAGATTTTTTAAAGATATCGGCGTCACCTTCCTTGCCGTAAGAACCAATGTCAACAATGACAAACTTGCAGTTGGCATCAACTAAAGCCAATAGCACAACAGAAAAGTATTTTTTGTAATTAAAAAACAAACTGCCCGTTTTGTCTGGTGATACAATCCTAACGTGTTTACCGTCTAATGCAGCAACGACGTTAGGAAAATACCAGCGTTTAAAAAACTAACTTTCTTTTTTCTCCCAGTCAACTTCCTCTGGTGGAGGCAAATATAACGAAACCAATTTGTTTTTCAAAGCCTTTAGAACCGTCGGCACAAATGTACAAATATAACTGGTAGATAATCTGTAAGCAAATTCCAGCGATCGGAATGATTCCCCAGTAGCAAGAAATCTGAAACAAAACAAACGGCGTAGTTATAAGTATTTTGTAATTTTTCCCTATATCATATAATTATATGTAGGTATGGAAATGTGTCCTAGTCTACATCCGGATTGCCCATATTGAGCTATTAAAGAATTAAGTTTCTCAAGTAACAACCGGTTGTTAACACTGATATTTCTAGATTTTTTACAATAACTTTATTGGAAACACATCTAATATGGGCCTTTAGCAACCGACAAAAGAATACACAGGAAGTTCATTGAAGGCGGTGCCAAACTTCGGGTTTTATATTTAACCTGTGTGACATGTACCCCGGTATTCCGGATTTTAATTCACCAAACCAAAATACCCAAGATATTTTATGTTTTTCAGGCAGCGAATGCAAAACACGTTGGAGGAGCATCAAAGATCACCGACAGCATCAGAAGAAGCAAGATGCCAAGGTTGGGACAGGTTCAGCAGCAACCAAAAGAAAGGCAAGTTACTGGAACAGACTTAACTTCTTGGATACAGTAGAAGAAAGGAGTACTTTTTCGAACGCAGTTGTGGAAGAATCGCAAAATTCTCTACGTAATGATGATCTGGATACACCTCCTGATGAAGTTAATCGTAAACCTTCTCCTGTTAATTCTACTGGCGAAAAAAGTATTAGTGAAGAATGTGGTCCTTCCTTAAAAAAAGGGGGAAAAGAAGTTGGAAAGACCAACAAGGAATTGGTGGATTTTTTAAAAAACAGGGAGGAGCAAAGGTCCGAAAACAGGAAGCTCGTTCTACAGGTTCTTTCACAAGGCGAAGCAGATGATATCGATCTGTTCTTTAAAGCAATGGCTGCGACTGTGAAAAAGTTCAGTGACGAAAACAAAGTTGAAACGAAAATGAAAAATTTTTCCCTCGTCTATGAGATGGAAATGCGCAATTTTATACCTACATTCACCAATAGATTTGATACTTTCACCTACCAGCAAAACATCACTAGTCCTTCCCCATCTTCTAACTCCTACACCAACTCCGTAGCAACAACAACGCCTCTTCCTTCGCCCACTGTGTCATCTGCTGAACCAAACGAACACTTCCAATCAAGTGAAAACCAACTGTCAAATGTTTCATTTATACCGGGATCTTTTTTTAATTACCGGGACCATTGATAAAATTAGGATGAGTGTTAAACCAAGACTAACGAGTTTTCCTTCTTACATGGACAAAACCATCATATTGTTGTTATTAATTAGGCCTATATTGTACCTGACAAAATTTAATCTTACCTTTTCCCTGTAAAACAATTCAATGTCAATGTACTAAACGCCGCCCACCACTGTAAATGTTTTTGTACAATAAACATTGGGTGTGATAAAATGTTGGATTTTTTATTAACGTAAACCTAAAACACAAAATATTTGTTCATATGTTATTTTGTTTACAAGGTTTTTCTATTCTGTTTTACAATTTTATTCTGTACAATTTATAAATAAAATTGAATTACATTTATTTAAGACTAAACTATTAAAGTTAATGGATTTCAAATTTACATTTGGTTATTTTAAAGTTATAAACTTACCTCAATGTAACTGCCAGCTTCTCGGCTGCTGATATGGGACGTCTAATCCTATTAGAGCATTGACTTGTAACATCACTTTCAATCAAAGTAAGTATATACTCAAATTGATTTCGCGTAACTCTAAAGTATGATTTAAACTTTGTATCATCGTCAAGCAAATGTCTTTCAATTAACAGTTTAAAGACACCTTCTTCATGCCTTGACGTATAAATATCGCTGGTCGATTTCCGCACTTTCACCAGATGACCAACAATAAAATCAATTTCATCGTCAATTTCTTCCTCTTCGTCTAAGGGCATTAAAATCGCCAGTTGTTTCTTGCTAATCGGACGCGAACTCATCATTACTCATCGACGAACAACAAGAACAAAGAACTGAGGTGAAATGCGCTGCTCAACCACGGATCTAGGAAAACACTCCCGCGCAGCGCAACGCGCACTACGCGTACAGGTCCGCAGTGCGCATAAAGTGCGGAGCTATAGGTCGTGAGGGCAGCGATGGACTCTGAGGGATTAGCAGCCCTCACACACACACTCACACCACAGACAAAGGGGCGTTCTTTGTGATACTCACGCGCCGTCCTAACTGGAACTCGACCCTTCATAATAGCCATATAAACATTCACTATGTGGTTGATACATTTAAGTTTGTAGTTGTAGCTTTTTGAGCTGTTTCTTTTTGAAATCAGTAAAAAAAGGCGAGAAAAAGTAGCCCAAACATGATATAGATAGCATTAAATGGAGCACCACCTCCAAAAATTAAACAAAGACATTAATATTCTAATTTTTTTTCAAGATAAATTTTACTTTTTTTGTTTATATTTAAAATAACAGGCAAAGTATTAATAATAGCTAATAATCGAAACACGGATAGTGTATGAAATTGATTGAATTAAACATCGTCATTTACACGTCATGGTTTACGTATTGTCTAAATAAGTAAACATCAAATAATGTCAATCAATATTAAACATTTGAATGTCGACTCACTATTGAATCCATGCAGTTAGACATTATCTGTAGCCAAAGCTGCTAATGAGGTTTTCAGATATTTACACATTTTCTTATGACTCAACCCCCAGTTTGGCTATTCTGTGAGTCACTGACAATGACTCAGGGTTCAAAGTAACAAGCGTCTCTAGATAACACCAATTTCGAGTCGTCAGATATACAGTTGTTTGTGAATTTCAGTGGGTGCTACAAGTGCCAGTTTATAGCGAGTCGTAGCTCCAGTGAGGTTCCGTCATTAACAGTGATGTGTTTAACAAATGATATTTTTTTCTATTATAAGAAAATTGGTTACAGTTTACGATGTCGTCTGGAAAGAGGGAAATTTTGCATACTCAAGCTAGGACTATTGTGGCGTCTGTTATAGAATATTTTTATTTAGAAAAAAATAATATGGGACCAATTATGGATGTGAGAAAAGTTCTTGAGAGAGTATCAAGTGCTTGTAAAGTTCCTTATAGGACTGTTCGCCGCATCAACAGCCAGCTTACAGAAGCAGTGAAGGCCACAGGAGGTGAAGATAGTGATTTAACCCAACTTGAAACTTCAACAGATGGTATCGACGAGGAAGAAGAGACATCTACCACTAAGAGAAGCCGGACACTCATCCGAACACCAAAAAAGAATCGTGAGTCACAAACTAAAAAATACAAAACAGATTTAGATGATTTTCAGAAATCAGCTATTCATCGGCACATTTTAGGATATTACGAAAGAAAAGAGGTGCCGGTTCTCAGAAAACTTCTGATTTCTCTGAAAGATGCTGATTTATTTCATGGCAGTAGTTGGTCACTTCGCAAAGTGTTGAAATCAATAGGGTTTGTGTACAAAACGTTAAACAGTAGGAAATGTTTGATGGAGAAACCATCGGTTGCCCTACTGAGATGCCAGTTTCTTAGAAAAATTCACAATGTAGATATGAACAAAGTAATTTTTTTAGATGAAACTTGGCTCAATGCAAACTTGACCAACGATAAAGGCTGGACTGATGACAGCGTAAAGGGGACATTAACTAAACCACTGGGGAAGGGCAAAAGGTTAATCATTTGTCATGCAGGGGGGCAGCAAGGTTGGATTAATAGTCCTCCCCTTATGTTTGAATCAAAAAAGACGTGTGACTACCACGAGGAGATGAACGGTGATGTTTTCGAGTCTTGGTTTTTTGAAGTGTTGGTCTCAGCCATTCCTCCAGGCAGTGTGATTGTGATGGACAATGCTCCTTACCACTCGAGAATAAAGGACAAAGCCCCTACTTCAAGTTCTACAAAAGCAAAAATGATACAATGGCTGCAGGAAAAAGGCATAGTGTTTAACGCTGATTTGCGGAAGTGGGAACTGTACGAAATTGTCAAGCTGCATAAGTCACCTCAACCTAAATACGATATTGATGTAAGGGCAGCTGAAATGGGCATTACTGTAATTCGACTCCCGCCTTATCACTGTCATTACAACCCTATAGAAATGGTTTGGGGTTACTTAAAAGGGTACGTTAAAGAGAGAAATAAAACATTCAAACTTGTAGATCTTCAACAACTGTTTATGGAAGCCATCTCCACCGTTACGCCAGAGAAGTGGAAGAAGTACGTCCAGCACGTTAAGAAATCCATAGATGCTGATTGGTCAAGTGAGGGTCTCAACGACATAAGTGTGCAGGACTTGATCATCAACTTGTGCCCGGGCGATTCTGAGGAAGATAGTGACTTCGATAACCACTCCGATGAAGAACTCGATTCCTTTCCTTTAGAGTAGTAAGTTTCTATGTGTTACGGAAATTTAATCAACGGATTTAATCACCCTCGGTGTGAAATTTTCATGTAGGTTGTATGTTTATACTGACTACTTACTACTGTTGTAGTACAAACTTGTAAATACTGTTTTTATAATTTTTTTATGTTTATATATGTTGTTGTTAGTTCTATTATTTGTTGTATGACGTATTATAAATAGCTTATAAATACCTTTTTTATAGTATTTGTTATATATATTTGTCATGTCCGTGTAAATACCGTTATTTGTTGTATAAAGTATTATAAATTTATTGAATTATGTTTGCTTCTTCAAATTTTAAATGTAGATCTGTAATATTGTGATTATAGCATATAGCATAAACTTACGAGTGTAAATTGAGAGCACAGGTTAAGAAACTAATGATTAATAAATGTAAAATTTTGTAGCATTATTAATTTTTGTATTTTTTTAACGTACTTGTAACCAACGTTCCATCAACGTCTACTAATAACGAAACCTATCATGTTTTACCATTTATTTATTTAAATATTTTATTTGGTGTATACCGAACGATATACAGTACTATTTCGTTTATCTTTGGGTTCATGATTAGAATGATTGTTGTTTGAATATTTAAAAATCATGGTAATTATATCGTATTTGGTGTCGTTTGACTCAAAATTTTATGGATATCACAGAAAAAATTAAAACGACAACAAAAAACTTTTACATCACAAAGTTATTATTTTGTAGTAGGCTCTCGACTGGGTAAGTAATTGACTAGCCGCGAGGGGTAGGTCGGGCCTGTTGCGCCCCTGCCAGTGAGTGTGCGTGCGTTGGTGGAGGGAAAGTTAATCCCTCAGAGTCCTTTAGTGGCCTCACAGACTATAGGAAAACGCGGCTTTACCCTGCGCGGAGGATTAGCAGCAGCTCATAGAGTACCGTCGTTCCAGACTAGAAGATCACCCTCTTTGATAGTACAGTTCAGTACTAGAATGGTTAGAGACCAGTGGATAACCAAGGCCAAGGAACGGAGGGACCTCACTGTGGACAGCGTGAGCAAGAACTTCCCCAAGCGCAGAGTATTCATAGGCGAGCACCTGACCCCCGAAACCAAGGTACTTCTCTCACGCACCAAGGATAAGTTTAAAGTAATAGGATGGAAGTATGTGTGGTGTAGGGAAGGCAAAGTGTATGTGAGGAAGTCAGATGGACAGAAATGTGTCAGGATTGACAGTCCCGATGAATTGGCCAAACTGGAGTAATTTGCATGGATAGGCTTCCACGGTCGTCACTATCACTAACAAATTCTAGGTCTTCGGGGTTCGACCGCGACAATTGGCTATGTACAATCATTGCCAACGTTTCGGCCACATTGCAGTAGGCCATCCTCAGAGCTAGACGATCACAGTCACAGAATTTGACTGGCAGGTACGGGCCGGGCTCGTAGGTTATATACCCGCCTGGTGGTGGTGGGGGTGTTCTGGTAACTTCCATACCGTTCCAGTCGTTCTTGGCTCCGGCTGCTTCTGGAATGTTCTAGATTATTTTTGATGCGTGGGCACTGCTGGCCTTCCGTATGCATTGTACTTTTAATTTACTTAAAATTGGTTTCCACGTATTACTTAATTCTAATCCACTATCTTTATTAAAATTGTCAGTATGCTTTCTTATTTCTATAGCTTCTACACATATCAAGGATTCTCGGTATTTCATAAATATAATAAAACACATAAAACTTGAACCTACCGACATTTTAGTCAGCTTCGACGTAGTATCGCTTTTTACGAAGATTCCTCTAGATGAGATAGTTAAAATAATACAACATTTGCTACCAGAAGATTTAGCTAAAATTGCAAAATTGTGTCTTCGCTCTACATATTTTTATCTTGATGGCAGCTTTTATGAACAGATAGAAGGGACACCTATGGGGTCACCACTATCACCAGTTGTAGCTAACCTATTCATGGAAAACTTCGAAAGTAAAGCTCTGGACTCTGCAGATCTAAAAACCCAAGTTATTTTTACGTTTTGTGGATGATACATTTGTTATTTGGCCTCATGGAAGACACGCTCTGGATCAATTTCACCAATACATAAATTCTATTAATCCTAAAATTCAGTTTACAATGGAAATTGAAGAAGACAGGAAGTTACCTTTTCTTGATGTTTTAGTTATTAGGAAACCGGATGGAAGCTTAGGTCACACGGTATACAGAAAGAAAACTCACACAGATCTTTATCTACATGCGGAGTCTCATCATCATCCTCTACAGAAGACTACCGTTCTAAATACCTTAGCCAATCGCGCATTTCACATTGCAGACTCAGAACATATCAAAGCAGAAAATTTGAATTTATTGAAAATTCTTAAATGCAATGGATACAGGACGTTTGAAATTAACAAGGCTATTAACAGACAAGGAAAATTAAGAGCGCCCATAGAACAACAACAAGAAGAAAGAAAAAACTACGCCATTTTACCATATGTCAAAGGAATTACAGAAAAAATAAGCAGAGTTTTAAATAAACATCGTATAAAAACCGTGTTCAAACCACCTACAAAAATAAAACAATTTTTACGTTCAACGAAAGAGAAATTTCCGCTACAAACTTCTGGTGTTTACCATATCAAATGTAGCTGTGGCAGGTGCTACGTGGGGGAAACTGGAAGATTGGTCTCAACTAGAATAAAAGAACACATCAGGTGCACTAAAAATAATGATATAGAACATTCTGCAATTGCCGACCACTCGTTTAAAACAAATCATGAAATAGAATTTGACAAAGTTAGCGTTTTAGTAAATTCTGAGAATTATTTCGAAAGAAAAATCTTAGAAGCTATAGAAATAAGAAAGCATACTGACAATTTTAATAAAGATAGTGGATTAGAATTAAGTAATACGTGGAAACCAATTTTAAGTAAATTAAAAGTACAATGCATAACGGAAGGCCAGCAGTGCCCACGCATCAAAAATAATCTAGAACATTCCAGAAGCAGACGGAGCCAAGAAGGACTGGAACGGTATGGAAGTTACCAGAACACCCCCACCACCACCAGGCGGGTATATAACCTACGAGCCCGGCCCGTACCTGCCAGTCAAATTCTGTGACTGTGATCGTCTAGCCCTGAGGATGGCCTACTGCAATGTGGCCGAAACGTCGGCAATGTTTGTACATAGCCAATTGACGCGGTCAAACCCCGAAGACCTAGAATTTGTTAGTGGAGTAAGTTGCTAGTCACAGGTAACAATTTCCTAAATAATTATTATTGATTTGCAATCCAGTACATTATGAAATATTGTATTATGGATTAAAATTTTAATACCTAATTGATTAATATACGTTAGAAACTAATTTTGGCCAATTCATTATAACTTTAATTGTAATTTATTTAATACTGACAAAGGGAATGTAAGTTTTTTATACGCTAATATTAGAAGTATTCGAAATAAATTTTGTATGTTTAAAGCAATGGTAAATTCTATTAAAGATAAAATAACAATTATTGTTCTAACCGAGGTTTGGATTAATACAGAAGAAGTAGGATTATACAAGTTACCAGGTTAAGACATTTACAGCAGGTGTAATGACAGATATGCGTCTGAAGGAGTTATTGTATATATAGATTCTAGTATTAGTGTTAAGGTGAATTATTGTATAATGAATACAGCAGATTGTTTAGTTTTAGAAGTAAAGGGTGGTGATTTTTATTTTAATATTATAGCAATTTATAGACTCCAGGAGTTTAACACTAGAAATTATTTAACAGATTTAGAAAATCTACTAAATAATATAAAACATTATGCGTTTTTAATCGGAGATATTAACATTAAGATAAACATTAACTCGACCAAAGTTGACAGTTACCAGAATCGGATACAATTCAAAATCGTGCATTGATCATGTCTTTTTGCGATACAAAAATATTAACTCCGTTTCAGCAGCAATATTTGACGTAGGTTTATCTGATCACTTTTTGATTGGACTGGTTTTTAATTATGATAAGAAAGGAGAAGGAAATGAAATAGGAAATAAAATTGTCACTTATGTTGATTATGATCAAGTCGCAGAGGAGCTTAGTGAAATAGATTGGAGTTTAATATATGAAAATAACTATGTAAATACATATTTAGATATTTTTATGATATTATTAGTAAATCCATGGAAAATAATTCATCCACTCAGGAACTAGATGCTAAGCTAAAAAAAGCAAAAACGAAAAGCCCGTGGATATCATTACATGTATTAAAGAAGTTAAATGTTAGAAATAAGATATATAAAAATATGAGAAGAAATCCATATAACTTAAATCTTAGAGAATATTTTGATAACTACAGTAAGAGATTACAAAAAGAAATTGATGTAGCCAAGCCGAGTTATTACAGAAATAAGTTTAGAGATTGTAATGGAGATGTTTCTGGCCAGTGGAAACTTATCAATGAGCTTACTGGAAATAAAGATAAAAGCACTCTGAGTAAAGTAATACTTGATAACGGTAGAGTCGTTGATAACACTCAGGACATGTGTAATGAGATAAACAACTAATTTGTAAATATTGAACTAAATACGACCTCTTATAATACTTTTGACTCCAATAACTTTCCTAGTTTACAAAAATCGTTTTTCATTTCACCGGTTACATCGCAAGAAGTAGAGCAGACTATAAATACACTAAAGAATAAAATATCAAATGGAATAGATAATTTACCTGTACTACTAATTAAAAAGTCTGCGCCAGCTATTTCCAATGTGTTAGAATATATATTTAATTTAAGGTTTCAAACAGGACTATTTCCGAATCGCTTTAAGAAAAGTATAATTGTTCCTATTCAGAAGAAAAAAAGCTCGGAAAAAATAGACGATCTGAGGCCGATAAGCCTATTACCAGCACTTGCGAAGGTACTTGAAAAAGCAATGAAAAAAAGACTCATGGATTATCTTACTAAAAATTCGTTATTCAGCCCCAATCAATTCGGTTTCATTAAAGGAAAATCAACAGAAAGTGAACTGTCTGGCTTTGTAGAAGATCTATATAAACCATTGAATGACAATATGAAAGCATCTGCATTATTTATTGACTTAAGGAAAGCATTCGACATGGTAGATCATCACATTCTACTAGAAAAAATAGAAAGAATTGGTATAAGAGGAAATGCACTGAATTGGTTTAGGAGCTATTTATCAGAGAGATATCAAATAGTTAGGTTAAGAAACACGTTTAGCAAGCCAGAATTAATTAAAAAGGGAGTACCACAAGGAAGAGTATTATCTGCAAACTTATTCTTGATTTTTATAAATGATCTTTTAGATAAACCTTTTAATGGAACCGTAACAGCCTTTGCAGATGATGTAGCATTTACTTATAAACATAAAGATAAAGAGGAGATTTGGAGACAAAAAATGCAAGATCTGACTATTCTTAATAACTGGTGCATTGCAAACCACATGACAGTAAACGTATCTAAAACTAAATTTATAAACTTTGGTTTTATCAGTTTTGTCTTCCAATATCCACTACAATTTCATAAAACAGGCTGCATTAATAAAAACACATGTGAATGTCAACCCATACATCGTTATACATAATCAATTTTTATGGTAAAATATTTATTTTTTTACTTTGTTGGTTGGCTAATCTGTAAGTTACCAATATGCTTATTTGTCATATCTTAGCAGCTGTTTATTGTTTACATTTGTGTCAAATGCTTTTGCTTGGTTACTAATCTTGTGTCAATAATCTTCGTGAATTGTAATTAAGTTTTGTTTTGTTTTTATCGCATTTTGTTTGGTGAAATGACTAGGTCTAAAAAGTTGTGGAAGAAGAGAAGTTTCCGTGGAAACAGATTTACTAAAGTGGCCACTCCCTCAACATATGCAACACCTGAAAGGCAAAGCCTGAATGACAGTAGGCCTATATCTAGTGAACCTAGGCCTAGCACAGAACCCGAGGACTCAACCTCTTCTGCGTCAAGGAGAAAAATAGGTGAATTACCAGCTACATATGAGGGTATTGATGCAGTTAATAATAATATTATAATTAGTTTTCAAATTTTGACACAAGCTTTAGCAAGTTCTACAGTTTGTAAAAGCTGCAATGCTGAAAACGTTTTGGTTTTTAGTGCAAACCAAGACGCAAGAAAAGGGCTTGCTTGTAACTTATTTATTGAATGTGAAAACTGTGGTTTCAATCATACCTTTTGGTCCTCACCAAAAACTGCTAATTTTTTTTATGTAAATATTAAATGTGTGTATGGTCTGCGCTCAATCGGCAAGGAGTCAGTGTCAGGCAAGACTCTGTTTGGAATTCTTGATCTGCCGAAGCCTTCAAATCAATGGTGCAGGCAACAGAAGAAGCTATGGTCAAGAATGTTTCAGACGATGGCAGCACATCTAGAGACATAAGTGTAGGCATCGATGGAACGTGGCAGAAACGAGGTTTTACTTCGCTAAATGGAGTTATATCGGTGTCAAGCTTCGACACTAGCAAAATACTAGATGTTGAGATACTCTCTTAAGTATTGCCACACCTGCAGCACTAGTAAAGAAAAAAAGCCACATTTTTGCCACAAAAACTTTGAAGGATCGAGTGGAGCGATGGAGGTTGAAGGAGCTAAGGCAGTGTTTGCTCGTTCTGAGCCTACTCGAAACGTTCGTTACAAACACTATCTAGGAGATGGCGACTCTAAAGGGTTTGCATTGATAGTAGATGCTAAACCTTATGGGCCTGATTTCAAGATTGAGAAACTTGAATGTGCAAAAACGAATTGGAGGACGCCTACGGAAGCTGCAAAAAGATTTGAAAGGGGTTTTGTTGAGCGATAAAAAGAAGATTGGTGGAAAGAAAGGCAGACTAACTGATAGTGTCATTGATTCCTTACAGAACTACTATGGCCTTGCAATTAGGCGTAACAAAGACGACGTGGATAAAATGAGGTATGACGTTTGGGCAACTTTTCTCCACAAAGCCACTACCGATGAAAAACCGCAACACCAGCTCTGCGACGAATCATGGTGTAGGTACAAGAAGGCGATGAAGGAAAATACTTCATACACTCACACAAATTCATTAGATGAAGCGGTAATTGAGGTCATAAAGCCCATTTTCAAAGACTTGTCACGGCCAGAATTATTACAAAAATGTCTTCACGGTCGGACCCAAAACGTGAATGAAAGCTTCAATGGCGTATTGTGGTCCAGAGTACCTAAATCAAACTTCGTGGGACTGAAAACACTGGAGTGTGGTACTTATGATGCTGTTATTACGTTTAACGATGGAAATAAAGGAAGATTACAAGTGCTAGAAGAACTAGGACTCAGGGTTGGGAAAAACTGCGCTCAAAATCTCACAATAAATCCCGAGTTATGAAAGCCGATCTAGCATGTACAGAACGTTCTAAGCTATCCAGGAAGAGGTCAAGGATGATAAGGAAGAATCTTATAGATACTGAGAAAGAAAAGGGACAAGATTACCAGGCCGGAATGTTTTAAAATTTCAATAAAGTGTAAGTTTTTATCTGATTTTTACATACGTGGTTTGTTTTTAGTCTCCCCGAAAACACAATTTTTTTTCACAAATGCCCCATTATCTCAGAATGTAATAAAGTTACAGAGGTGATATTTTTACCACATGTTCTACTGATGCAACTACTAAACCCCTGCTATTTTTGTATAGATAACTCTATAGAGACAAATATTAAAAAAATATTTATTAAAAATAAAATGTAAATCAAAAATAATAATTTTAAAAATGTTGTAATTCAGTTGTTTAATTTTTTAAATCCATTAATTTAGTAGGATATATTGTCAGTGATACTCCTGAATGAGGTATCTTTCGTGTGGTAATGACAATGTAAGTTTTTGCTCGCAATCGTGTCACCAAAAAGGCTCGGTTTTCCTGTTACTTATTAATTAAACTTGCAACAAGTTGTTTAGGCCCAAATCAAGTTTTTTCAGATTTGGATAAGAAAAATTCAAGTTATACGTGTAAGTAAATTATTACATTTCAATTAGTACGGATGCCACTAATAACACAAACCAACTCAAATCACTTACACATTATAATGGCGTGTTATAAATCAAACCAATTTATGTATTAAGTTTTAAAAAAATGTTCTTATCAAATTCGAGGCCTATGGTTTATTGACACGGTTGTTTTGTTTTAGGTTCTCTTCGACAGCGTCGACAGAAACTGGAGTTGTAAAAGGCTGACGACGGATTTTTAAATTTTAACAATGAAATCGAAGTCGCCAGCTCATCATTGCAAGATTTTGGTGATAAAAATTATCCATCCTCTGACGAGTACTTGCCGTCAGCAGGTAACTCAAGTGATAGTTTTGAAGAAGAAAATGATCTAAACGAAGCAAATGGATTGAATGATATAAACCAGCCCCAAGAACCCTATGCATCGGCCAAAAAAAAGGGACGTGGTCGCAAAAAGGTTGAAGGAAGTATCACAAGGAAAAGAAAGAGAAACCCAAGCGCATGGACTAGGGAAATACGGAAGAAAAAAATAAATGAAGGAAAAGAATATGAAACATCATCCGGGAAAAATGTCCAAGAACTTAAGGCTGCCTGTACTTGTCGGTTTAAATGCTTTGAAAATTTTTCTGAAGTTGATAGACACTCCATCTTTGCGGCATATTATTCTTTAAGCAAGGATGAAAAAACTCAATTCATTGCAGGGTTAGTACATGAAAAAGATAGAGATCGCCAACGACTACGGGATGGAGGAAAAATGGAGAGTAGGCGGAAATATTACTCGCTTTTACTATCTACCAAAATCTGGCGAGCAAATCAAAGTATGCCAACAAATGTTTTTGAACACACTTGACCTCACATTAAAAAAGGTCAGAGTTGTCGTAGAGAAAAAAAAGGAAATCCATTTCAGGTATCTGTCCTGGTGATCAGAGGGGAAAGCATGGGAATCAACCTAAAATTTCTGAAGATACGAGAAAGTTAATTCTTGACCACATAAAAATGTTTCCTGCGTCGGAATCCCATTACTCCCGTTCTCACACCTCGAAGAAGTATCTTTCATCCGACCTGTCAATTTCCAAGATGTATAGACTCTATGTCGATATGTTCAATGAAAGAAATGTGAAAGCTCAGAGTGAGTTTTTTTACAGGCAGATGTTTGTAGAAAACTTCAACTATCAATTTAAAAAGCCAAAAAATGACACATGTTCAAAATGCGATAAATTTGATATGATTATGAAGTCTACCGACAAAGAGGAGGAGCGATTTAAGGCAGAGCAATTAAAAATAAAACATCTAGATTTTGCTGAAGCTGCATACGAACAGAAGAAGTCAGATAAAATGTTGTCAATGAAAGAAAAAAAGCTAGCTGTTGTCTCTTTTGATTTAGAAAAGTGCCTTGCAACGCCCTTCTTAGTTAATGGTGTATCATTTTACAAAAGACAGCTATGGACATTTAATCTAACACTATACGAGACAAGATGTAAGGAACCCAATCCAAAAACAAAATTGTGTTTCATTTGGGATGAAACTATTGCCAAGCGAGGAAGTCAAGAAATGGCTTCTTGTCCGTTCAAGTATATAAAGGATGTGTTAGATAAAGAAGTTACCGAAGTAATCTTTTACAGCGATTGTTTCCAGGCCAAACCAGAAACATGTATGTAAGCGCAATGTTTCTTTACGTTGTGCAAAGGTTCCAAGAAGAAGGACGTTCTATTGTAATTCACCACAAGTTTTTAGAACCAGGTCACACGCACATGGAAGCAGACACAATACATTCTCTTATTGAGAGAGCGAAGAAAAAATCTGTTGCTCCTATTAAAATTCCGAGGTTGGGCAGTTTTCATCAAATGTATTGAGTGTAATCCAAGACTTACAGTGATAGAGATGGATCAAACTGAATTCCTTGACTTTAAATCTCTGATGAAAACCGAGTACATTCACAGGAATGAAAATAAAGATGGAGAAACTGTGTATTGGAATACAATAAGATGGCTTAAGTATGTTTTTAATAAAGAAACACCTGACCAGTTGCTTTACAAAACCTCATTGGACAAAGATGCGCCTTTTAAAGTCTTAGACATCAGCAGAAAAAAAAGAGAAAAACGACGGGGCAGTAGATCTCAAGAAACGTCAAGCAATCAAGAGCTGCAGCCAATAGCAAAAGAACCACTTCCGCTTTCAAAAGAAAAATTGAAGGACCTAAAGTCACTGATGCCATTTATCAGTAACACAAGCAAGATGTATTATTCAATATTTGTGAACAATTTAGAAAGTAGTTCAGATGTAGAAGACCTTATTGATTCTGAGTATGAAGATGAAGACAGTTAGATCATTTTGTTTGGTTAATTCTGTAATTTTCTTCAGTATTGTGGTTTAACTTTTTCTTTTTAACACATGTTAAATTCATTATTTTTTTCAAAAACTTGATGTCTTATCACTACAAAATAAAGATCTTTGTTAAAACATTTGTTGAATTTCGGCTTTATAATTGGACCCATTTTTTAATGACTTTTCCTCTTAATTCTTCACAGACTAATATGTAAGTGTGAGAAACGTTTTCAAATAGCTTACCTATTTTTTACAAGTTGGTATTACCAAAAATTTCATTTAAATATCAAATTGTGAATAAAAACATAAGGGCCAATGTCCAATCAAAAAATTAATAAATGTAACAAAAAAGGCCAAAGTCCATAACAAATTAAAAATGGTAATTAACAAAAAATAAATAAATTTAAAAATAAAATGTACAGGAAAAAATAATTACAGGAAAAAAATTACTTTGATGCATACATTTTTTAAAGAGTAATTTTATATGAAAAAAAGAGAAAACTTTACACAGCCGTAGCCAAAAATGAAGATTTTGGACATCGGCCCTTTTAGCACCCACAGAAATATATTTGCAAATAAATATTGAAAATAAATATAAAATATATTGACGTGTGATAAAAAAATACCTTAATCCACATAATATATGGATTCTTCATATTACAAAAGACTTGGGGTAATTTCATATAACATTTAGGGTAATATCCATTTATATAGGGGAGACGATACAGTGGAACCCTGCATCCTGCATGTTGTGTTTAGTGTTTACATTTGAAATCTATATCTAGTTATCAATCTCCAGTCAAGCTTATCTCATCTGTCCAAATTGCTATTTATTGGGTTAGACAATGTTTATACTCCAAGCCAGTGTAGTAAATCTGTCATCTTTGTCTAGTGTTCTGTGTAAGCAACTCAATCCTATACTTTGAGTTGTTGATAGTATAGCTCCACAGTCTGTGACAGAATTAGTCTCTCTCTTTCCCTGGTGAAGTGTTGGTTGTAAAGTGGATTACTTTCTTTAAGTTTTTAATTGTGTTACTATTGATGTGTGATAAGTGAGGTGAAATTAATTTATGTGACCAGTTTGTTAATTTTTAGTAAAAATGAGTAGTGGTAATGATGACGAATCTGCTCCAACTGCTCCCTAAGTGGGTAAAGTACAAAAAATATCTGTTTCTTATAAACAAAAGTATTCAAGTAAATGGGAACTAGATGCAGCATTTAAAGGTTGGCTAGCAAAAAGAAATAAGGGCGATTCATTTTATTTTTGTAAAAGTTGTAATATTCATGGCACAGCGGGAAAATCAGAAATTACCAAACATTCTAAAAGTATAAAACACATTACCAATACTGCATCATACAGAAAGCAAACAAAATTGTTAGACATGGTATCTTTTGACAAAAAAAAAAAAAAAAAAAAAAAAAACAGAGCTCTTAATTAAGGATGGTGCATTGAAAATGTGTTTGTTTTTGATTGAACACAATTTACCTTTTACAGTTATGGACCATTTGCCTAAACTTGTAGCTGCTGTTTGCCCTGATTCTGAAATTGCCAAAAGATTTAGCTGTTCAAGAACTAAAGGGGCAACTCTCATAAAAATGTTATAGGTGAAAATGAAAAAGAATTACTGGTAGCAAAATTAAAAACTGATAAGTTCTTCCTCATGGCTTATGAGAGTACGGATGTAAGGCAATCTTTGTTTAGTAGCTCGAACAGTAAATGAAAATTTCACTGTTTCAGACGAGTTCTTAACTCTCATACCTGTTGAAGGAACAAAATCTGATCAATTATATAATCATATAGTTGAGTTTTTCAAAATAATGGCATTCCATATAAAGAAAACTTAATTGGATTTGCTGCAGATGGGACTAATAATATGATGGGTCAGTATCACTCCCTTTCATCTATGCTTAAAAATGATATAGCAAATTTATTTATAATTAAGTGTGTGCATCATTATAATTCATTACATCTGTGTGCATCTTATGCTTGCCTTTAACTTCCTAGGTACATAAAAGATTTGGCTAGGAATATTTACAACTACTTTCACTCTAGTGCCAAAAGGACAGGGGAACAGAGTATACCAAGCATTTCTTGAAGTAAAACCTCATAAACTTTTGCATCGCAGCCAAACAAGGTGGTAATCTTTGTTCCCTGTTGTACAAAGATTATTAGGACAGTATGATGTGCTTAAGTTATTTTTCACTACAGCTGCAATAGAGGGCAAAGTGCATTCCGCAGAACATATTATGGAGGGGTTAAATGAACCTAGTACCACATTTTATTTAGATTTTTAGTATTTCTTGACCTTAACCAAGAAATGCAATCAGAGTCTCCTAAACTTCCAAAACTATATGACAGGATATGCAACTTTTATAAACAGTTAGTAGAATGTTATTTAAAACCAGACTGTTTACAGGCAACTAATATTACAAAAGTAAGAGTTAGGGATCCTCACAATTTTTTACCATTAGAAGAAATTTACTTGGGTGGGAAAGTGATTGCATCTATAGCCACAAACGCTCAAATAAGAAAAGAAACAACCACACTAATCAGAAAAAATTGTTTAGGTTTTTTGATTGAAGGTGTACAGCAAGTTTTAAATAGATTTCCATTCAGCCAATTGGATAGTATAAAGCATTTGGAATTTATAGATCCAAATATTTTAACAAAAGACAATATCCCAACATCTCTTGTACCAGTAGCAATAGCATTCCCCCAATTAATGGAGCACAGAGATTTAACAGAACTAGATAGAGAATGGAGGCTTCTTAAGATAATGAAAGGAGACTTTAACAAGAGTATGCATATATCTACCTTCTGGCATGAAGTCAGCTTAGAAAAGAGAGGTGATGAATCTTTAATGTTTAAAACCCTAACTGATTTTGTTAAAAAATTACTAAGTCTTCCACATTCTAGTGCAGCGGTGGACAGAATTTTCTCTGCTACTAAAAAAATGAAGAAAGAAGACAGAAACAAACTGAACACTGAGTCACTGGATGGTTTTTAACACTACAAAAGATCACTTAAAGATGCAAAATGTTACGACTTTAAAGTAGAAAAAAACCACTACAAAAAATTCAAAACAGAAATGTACGATTTCAAAAAGCCACAGAATAATTAAAATACTTACAGTTTATTTTCTTTAATGTGATAGACTTTCTTGTATATTATTGTTGTGTTTTCAAGTACATTATGTATATAATTAGACTAAAAATTTAATAATAGACAATTATCAAGAATTCCCAGATGCTGAATCATATTCTAAAATATGGTGAGTTATTAAATAATAACCAATTACGCCAACAGCGTGCGCCCTTTATTGAATTAAATTAATGAATCTAGGGAATTTTTGAGTAATCCAGGGAAATTTAGACTGTTCATCTAGGGAAAAAGTACCAAGCCAGGTTGGCAAAGCTGTCCCAGTCTGTATGAGACAGTTCAAGGTGGTGGTAGTGTTGTGTATCTATCTCTTTCTCGTTTTAGCTACGGACGCTTTGGGGTCAGAAATGACCCCTCCACATTAGTTACGTATATATTTTTTTTCTTGCACATTAATAAGTCCAAGTGTTTGAAGAGCCGAAAAGTGATTTTTGCATTCAGACTATAGTTTTTGGTGTGTGTGTGCATTATGATGGCTGCAGATAAGAACTCTCTTGAGGATAACGAAATTCGTGACATATTAATTGCAAGTTTGTCAGACAATGACGCAGGTTCTAATGTTTCAAATGCTACACCTTTTGAGGATTAGATAATGGAAATAACTCTGAATTGTTTGGAGATGATACCAACGAAGATCCCAATTATGTTCCGGGAACTGGCGATGAGGGTCAAAAGTCAGATTCTAGTAGTAAAGACAGTGAGTGCCAAAGACCATGTCAGGACTTGCAACTTCCTACATCTTCCAATCACGCAAGTGATAGATGTATCCTTGGCCGTAGGAACAAAAAATGATAAAAAATAATATCACACCATTCAAATGGTGTTTAGATCCTCCGCCGGTTAGTCGCACAAGAGCCCATAACATAGTTACTCATCTTCCAGGTGTGAAAGGCAGTGTTAGGGCCAACAAACTTGAAACTCCACTTCTTGCCTGGCGTGTTATTATTGATGATACTATAATAGAAAGAATTTTAGAGTGTACAAATGAAAAAATCACCAAAATGGCTGCTAACTATGGCCAAAAAGCTTTAGCATGTCACCATTTCGATCAAATTGATAAGATATTTGCAACTGACGGAACTGGCTGTGATATATTTCGAGCAGTGATGGCTAAACAAAGATTTTTATTTTTTTTAAACGCCCATCGGTTTGATTCGATTGAAACAAGAGAGGAGAGAAAAGTGAATGATCCTTTAGTGGCCATCTCAGATATATTTAATAGGGTTATGGAAAACTCAAAATCGAACTATTCTTGCGGACAATACCTGACCTGAGTAGATGAGATGTTGGTACCCTTTAGGGGGAAGTGTAAGTTTAGGGTTTATATGAAGTCTAAACCAGCCAAGTATGGGCTTAAGATATTTGTGTTGGCAGATGCGTGGACATCATACTGTTTGAATGCATCAGTCTATTGAGACCAATAAATTCCAAACCCTAAAAATCTCCTGAAGCCAACCTTAGAAGTTTTGTCACTGGTAGATACTATTGTAAATACAAGAGAAATATCACAGGAGACAATTACTTCTCTTCAATCGAGTTAGCTACAGACCTAAAAATAAAGGCCTTAAATAAAGGCCTTACAAACTCACTGGCTTGTGTAGTTTGTTACGTCGGAACGATGAGACGTAACAAACTAGAAATACCTTAGTTTCCTACCCCACATTAACAGGCCTGTCATGTCAACAGAGCTTTTTCAAACGATAAAACCCTGGTTTCTTATGTCCCCCAGTA
The DNA here is from genome assembly GCA_035578905.1 of Stictocephala bisonia. Classification (NCBI taxonomy): domain Eukaryota; kingdom Metazoa; phylum Arthropoda; class Insecta; order Hemiptera; family Membracidae; genus Stictocephala; species Stictocephala bisonia. The sequence continues at coordinate 51,811 of JAQJVL010001952.1, read as the reverse complement.
TAACAGAGCAGTGGTATTACTATCCACGATGCATCATGAAAAAAGCTTGCTCGTTGAACATCATGTAAAAATTCCGGAAATCATTGATTTCTACAACACATCTAAAGTAGGCTTAGATGTCCTAGACCAAAAATGTGCCCAATTTTCTGTTGGACGCCGTACTAGGAGATGGCCAATGGTCATTTGGTTTGCGTTGATGGACATAGCAGGTGTAAACTCTCACATTACTTATCAATCTGTGGCGCCGGATTCTTGTGAGGAACGTAGACTTTTTCTTGCGGATTTTGGGAGAAGCCTTATTCATAACCAGCTTATTAGACGAGCACAAATGACCAACATTCCTCGAGAGTTGAAAGCAACGGTGCAGAGAGTTGCTGGCTTTGAAGTTGTCGGTCATCAAGCCCGTGTTCGGCAACATCCTGACCATGGTCGCCCACTTCCAGCACCTAGGAGACAAAGATGTCACATATGTCCTAGAGCAGTGGACAAGAAACATCCCAGCTGTTGCTCCCAATGCAGAAAGGTAGTCTGCAAAGCTCATAGCGAACAGTAAATTGTCTGCGAGTCCTGTGCCAACTGATTTCATTTTAGGTTAGTGTTTGTTTATAACATGAACTTATAAAGTAACCTATTTAATATTCTTATCTACTTCTTAATTATAAAAAGCAATCCAACCTAACTTTATTTTCAATAAAATATTCCTTTATAAGATTTCACTTTTACAAGAAAACAACTTATAAACGTCAAACACAATATTTTTGTTAACAAATGTTGGCCAATTTCAAGCCTATGGTTTCACTAAATATGGCACTACAGATCTATTTCTTGTTTTCAGGAAGATGGCAGCAGCTGTATAGGATGTAAAAATGGAAGTGACATTTAAAAATAAATAAAATGAAAATATTTTTAGCCATTTTTTATGATACAGTTGAAAAAAAAAAAAAAAAAAAAAAAAAACAGTGTTCTACAAGACTTTTTTTATTAATATAGTTATACATTTTTTAAACCAGTAAAATTGCAATTTAACCATACAAATATGTTTTTAATATTTTTAACAACTTATAGATAAAATATGAGTGCCCTAAGTCAAATAGTTTTATTTCAGCCATAAAAAAAATTGACACCAGAGTAGTTAAGTAACCATTTTTTGCCAGACTAGTTAAGGGTTAAACAAAAGTATTCCTGGTTTGCATGTAACATTGGCAATAACAATTATTTGATTCAAGTAAAAATGCTTGAAAATGGACATTATTATTTTCTAACTTACTAAACTAAAAAATAATTAATTATTGTACATTAATATGGATGGATTAAACTAAACTAAATTTTTTAAGATGGATTGAGGGGCAATAGCATTTTACAACTATTACTTGGGGGCAGTTTTCCCTTATTAATTGTGCTATAGAATTATGAGGTCCTATCATTACTGATGTTGTGTCTGAACAAAAACCTACCCTATTATGAAAAGGGGGTTTTCTTCATTCAGTGACTTCATTATTGAATTGAAGATGTCCATTCCAGAAGAATCAGCTTGCTCAACGACATCCACAACATCAAATTTAGTACCGTGGTCGTCAAGGTTGTAGTATGAGACAACAATACAAAACTGAGTCTTGTTTGCAATGTCAGTGTACTCATCAATAAAGACATTTGTCTGAACTCTGAAGTACACTGCTTAGTTGCTGATTACAATATGGGTACAATCTCTGTCTTACAATGTTTGTTGCTTTTAGTTTGCCTAGTTGTAGTTTACCAACAACACTGCAATGGGAGTGTCGCTACTGAGTGTTTTATACTGTGGTTGTAGTAGATATTTGGCAAGAAGCTATGATTATCCCTATACACAAAAAAGCGGACGAGCTTGACTGTAAGAACTACATAAGAATTTCTTTGCTAATCATGGCTTACAAAATCTTCCCTAAACTAATACTTAAAAGATTAGAAGAACTTGTTGTAGATTTTGTAGAAGAACACCTAGTCAAAAACCAACTACATACCCAAATATCCATTTTGAAAGAAGTCACATCAAATTACTGGGAGTACGACAAGGATCTATACACACTGTTAATATATTTTGCAAAAGCACATGACAGTATTGCTAGACCAAAAATGTGGGATCTAATGAAAAAATACCATATTCCCGAAAAACTAATAAACCTAACAAGAATGTGCACAGTAAAAACCAACGTAAAAGTTAAAATTGAAAATGAATACTATTAGAGTTTTAATATTGATTCAGGGTTAAGACAGGGAGATGCACTCTTTCTTACTATTTAATATGGTCATAGAAGTCATCGAGAATCATATGTAGTCTCAGTTTGGCTATCAAAAACAAAAGTCTACCAAGCTTGCTCTTATTAGCTTTATTAACTCTTGCATCAACTCCTTTGACGGCGGTGAGACGGCCATTGGTTGTTTCATCGACCTGTCCAGGGCGTTTGATTGCGTAGCACACCCAGTTCTTTCAGATAAGTTAGCGGGAATTGGCATCAAAGGTAAAGCTTGAGAAGTTAGATTCAGTCATATCTTTCTGAGAGATCTCATATAGCTAAAGTGGACTTTTTTGATGAAAACAGGATCAGAAAATCTTCCTAACCAATACCTACAACAATTACCTTTGGTGTTCCGAAGGGATTCATTCTTAGACCCATTATATTTTATTTTGTACATAAATGACATTTATCTGACTGCCTTCCAAAAACTCCTTACTATATTTGCAGATTTTGACCTCCTATAAAAATTTTAAAAGCTTGGAACAAGAAACTTCTTTAATCTTAATACCATTTCACAATACTTTTCGAATATCAATATTCACATCAATAGTATTGTTCTCTAAATATTGACATAGGCATATTACTTTTTCTTGTTTTTAATATGTGCATTAAATTTGAAACGATTAACTGAAAAATGTGTCATTTTCATTTTGTTTTAATAATAATCCTAACATATTTTATTATTTTAGGAGTAGCAACAATTTGGGAGCAATTAAATGAGTTAATTCATAACACAATCTTTTGTAATATTTATTAACATTATATAGTTAGTCAACTTATAAGTTTTTAAAATACTAAACTCTGTCATATTAATTCATTTTCCAGATTAATGATTCAAATACAAGCTGGAATAATTTTGATACCCATAAAGCAGATGTTAACTTTTTAAACTGCACGTCAAATAAATTTATCAACATAAAAATACAAGTAACTTCAAATCGAAGGTGTGTTGGTGGCAGATCCTGCTTATATTTATATTAAGACTTTTTCTTTCCCTGCTTTGAATGTCAAAGCTTTATTTCTTTAAGCCAAATCGGAGAAAATTTTTAATATGTTTAGTATATATTCCTCCTAGAACCCCTCTATCTAAATATGAGTCATTTAGATAGAGGACTGATATTTAGATTTGTTACCTCTCAAAAGGATTAACAAATCTTCCTTACCAGTTTGGTTTAATAAGTATCTTCGAGAACATGTAATTCTAAAGAAAATAACACATAACAATTAAAAGAAGCCTGGCCTTAAAAGTAATTACATTAAATTCCCTCACATACGTAATTCGTATCGTATAATGTCTTTTCATATTTATCAGTCCTATATCGCTGACATAAATGCGATTCTACCCAGAAATCCACAGGTTTTTTAATCCTATGTTAAGAATATCAAGCTTTCTGTGATTACTCTCCTTTCGTTAAACTTGGACTTAAGGAAGAAAACTCTCATGATAAAATGGCCAATCTGTTTACTGAGCATTTTCCAACGTTTTCAACGATTGCAGTACCTGCTCTCACAATTTCATTCACATTGAAAATAATTTACGTATCTCGAGGATCATAACGACACCAGAAGAGGTTAAGACCTATCTCGATGCCCTCGATATCACCAAGGGTTGTGGCCCTGACGCTATTCCCCCTCGAGTTCTGAGGTATTGTAGTGACTTGGTGTGTAATGAGTGACCTTGTATCTCTATTCAACAGAAGCCTTCTTTGTGGTATTTTCCCATCTTCTTGAAGGCGCATCCCTTGGCCTTTCCTCGTGTAATAAAGTGTATAATTTCTATTAAATTTTACACAAGTACCTTTTGAAACACATTTATTTATTTCATGGTTTCCTAGGCAAGGGAAGCATCTGTGGTTTTGTTTTACAATTTGATAGCGTTTCTGAGGAGTTTTGGATTTAAACACTGAACAAGAGTAAATCTTGTATCCTTTTTATGTACATGCAAACCATGGAAACTCTGTGGAATTGGTAGGCTGTGTCGAGACAAATGAGACGAGACGAGAGGTAGGAGACTTAGATTTTCCATGTTTGACAGCCAAATTAGGCGACTGTGAGATGGGTTTTTCAAATTTATTACTTGTTTCAGACGTGAATAAATATGCATCTTCTGAGTGAGCACAATAGTAAGAGACAAAAGCTAATAGTTCCACTCAGAGTTTGTCTACAATTACTTGACTTCAGATTATTTTCGTTTTCATATATGTTTTCCTGCTTCATGAAGTATTAGTTGCTGTACATAGTTTGTTGATAGATTAAGCTGTGTGTAATCCATTATAGTTGTTTCCAGATCCTTGTATTATTAAGTTTCTACATTTTGTAACCTCACTGAAGAGTGGTAATATTAAAACTAGTCACCATTGACTATGGCTAATCGACAGATCATAGCAGCCGCTCGCTTGAAAAGACTTAATAGTTCTAATAGTTCCTTGTTTGCAGGTACCTTACCTGACATGTTAAGCCAGCAGGGAAGGAGTGCAGACCCTCTAACACTCACAGCTTGTGAGGACAACCTCGATGAAGTGATCTCAAGAGGCATTGAGCAATGTTATGTTGTCATTGCATGTTGAATAATGTTATTTACTGTTTTGTTCGTTTAATTTATTTGTTGTTGTTTCAATTTATACATGTTTATTATTATTTAAGCGTTTTTTTGAGTTGTCTCAATTGTGTTACATATTTTTTGATATGTCTGATTGTTGTTATTTAGTAAATACTCTCCAGTTTGGGATATATGCTTAGGGGGTGGGAAAAATGACTTGCACTTTGGGGAATAGTAAAGGTATTTAAATATTTAATTTGTTTGTATATTGCTATTTATATGTACTATTTATTTTGGATATCTATTTGTTATTTGCTTGTTGTCAGTTGTTAAATGTTTATTTACAATTCTTGCTTGTTATCTAGCATATTGTTAATTTAAGATTAGTGCTACTATTTAATTGGATATTTCTATCTGTTTTGTAGCAATACAAATTGTATAAATAAATAAATGATTAAGAAAAGAATAGTATTTTTGTTAAGTATTTGAACCAACTGGTTCAACACAACCTTCAAAGAACTTGTTAGAAAAGGAAAAAAACGAAAAACTCTTCTGTTTCTGGAATAATGGAAAACGGAAATGAAAATGATTGACATGATATTGTAATTGTGGGGCCGTAATAACTTAAGCTCCGTTCACAGGCAAATGAAACACTTTGACTACAGGGCGAACTAGAGAGCCATTCTGCGTTTGTAGAGTCACCACCCTTACTGTACCATCTGCTTCTGGATGAACAGCAGTGATGCGGGCTAATAGCCACGAGAGAGGTGAAGTTAAAACATCTCAAACTAAGACAAGGTCTCTAACCTTGAGGTTTACTGCAGTGAGCAAGTACTGGATAGCTCAAACATAGAAAAAGAAAACCTGAAGAAGGTCGATATTCTGGTCCTGATCACTGGAACCAATGATACTGCCAGAAACGAAGCATCAAAAGCAGTACAATGTATAAGTAGCACTATCGACAAGTTTAGCAAGAAAAATAAGATAGTACTGGTAGAACTACCCACTCGCTATTACTTGGCTGATTGGTCTTGTGTAAATAAAGAAGTAAGGAAGACTAATAACATCTTGAAAGACCTGAGAGAAAAAAATCCTAATGTATTTTATGTAGGAGCTAGTCTAGCAGAAAGAAATTTACATACTCAACAAGGCTTACACTTTAACAGAAGAGGAAAAGAGTGGCTAGCTGAAGAGATTTGCAATGCTATCAAAGCACAGAGTATAGCTGTATCAAGAGGACCTGGCGGTGATACACAACTACAGTCAGAACAAGGCAGCAACACAGAGTCTGACTTGGGAAACTCTATGCTACAGGACACTCACAGACTTCCAGACTCGATGAACCCGCAAGACATCTAGAGGATACCCATCTTAATGTGTTTCACATCAACATTCAATCGATAAGGAACAAAATAGAAGCGCTAGAACTTTGGTTAGAAAAATATCCTTTTGACATCTTGACAATAAATGAACATTGGCTCACATCAGATGAAATCGCAATGTATATCCCAATTAGTTACTTACTTGGTAGTCATTATTGTAGGCAGTTACCCCATATTAGAGGTGGCTCTTGTATTTTTGTTAGATCAGATTTGGAAAATCTAAAAATTGACATGTCTAACTTATCTGTGTTTCAGGTTTTTGAAATTTATACCATATTTTTGCCTAAAATTAATACAATAATATCCACTATTTACCGTACCCCAGACTCTGATGTTAATAATTTTCTGTGTTCAATGGAAACATTTTTTAGCTTTCTCTATAGCAAGTTCAGGACGACAAAATGTATCTTATCAGCTGACTTCAACATTGATATAAAAAAAGATTCTACTGAATCTATTGCGTTTCTGAACATCCTTCGCTCTTACAATTTTTACTGTCTAAATACAGAAAGCACTAGGGGTAATGCTTGTCTGGACAACATTCTAGTCAATTTTAATAGGAATGAAATTGAATGTAATGTTTTAGAGCCAAACTTGTCTGATTATTCTGGATTAGCTGCTAGCTTTGGTAGTGTGTTCCCAAGATCTAAAACAAAATCTGATAGTATTATAACTAAATATAAAACTATAAGAATGATAAATCCCTTCACTATCAATGATTTCAAAACCCAATTAATGCATATTGACTGGTCTAGCCTAAGTTTATTTTTAAATCTTGACGAAGCTTTTGAGTATTTTGTATATCTATTGACAACTTCTTACAACGAATGCTGTAGTTTTAATAATATTAAAATTAATGACTCTAGGAAGCCTAGTAAAAAGTGGTTTACGCCACAGCCAAAACAATTAAGAGACTATGTTATGTTGCTATATGATAAATTTAAGTATAGTCAGGGTACGGTTGATGAAATTATTTCAAAACAAAAGTATAACTCTGTAAAAAGGTTATATAGAGCCAAGATAAAAGAAGGGAAGATGCAGGCTAATGAAAATTACATAAACAATGCACAAAACAAATGTAAAGCTGCATGGAAAGTAATAAAATCAGAAATAAACTATCCTAACAAATCTCAATTAAAATCCAGTATATTGAGTCCAGTGTTTTTAATGATTACTTCATTGGATGTGCCCTAGACTTAACAAAAGATTTAGTACTTGATAACTGTGATATAGCTTTAAGATTTTTAGAGAATTTTATATCTAGAAATAACGTTTTTAACAGAAATACTTTTAAGTGGAAAACCATCACTGTCAGTAATGTTTTGAAGTACATCAGCAGGCTAAGTACCTCCCAAAGTGAAGACTACCATGGCCTATCCAATAAAATAGTCAAAGAAATCGCTCATCTAGTGGCTGAACCATTAACTTTTTTGCTCAATGGGTCCTTAGATCAAGGGTGTTTTCCAAATGTTTTAAAAATAAGTAAAGTCATACCTATTTATAAGAAGGGAGATAAGTCTTTGCCATCTAGCTTTAGACCGATATCTTTGGTTCCTATCTTTAGTAAGATATTTGAGTGCTGCATTAAAGATCAACTTCTGGACTATTTTTGCCAGAATGGTCTCCCTTCTGAAGAGCAGTTTGGTTTTCTACCCGGTCTTAATACAACAAAGGCAGTAGAAGCAGTAGTTGAGAACATATTAACAAACTTTGAAGGTAAATACTTTTCATCAGCAACTTTAATAGACCTATCGAAAGCGTTTGACTGCATTTCGCACAAGCTGCTCTTGAGGAAATTGGACTGTTATGGAATTAAAGGACTAGAGCTTAAACTTTTATCTTCATATTTAAGTGGCAGGAGAAAAATGGTTGTACAAGGTCAGGAAAAATCCTCCCTAAAATATGTTGAAGTGGGCGTCCCTCAAGGCTCTGTCCTGGGTCCCTTTTTGTTTGTCATCGCAGTAAATGATTTTCCATACACAATGCCTTGTAGATCTATTTTATATGCTGACGATACAACGCTTTTAGACAGCAATAAAACTTTAGAGGGTTTAATTCTACAGCGAAATCAATCAGTTAAAACTGCTCTTGAATGGTTTACAGCAAACCAGTGGCGTAATTAGGGGGGGGGCAAGGGGTGGCAGTTGCCACCCCAGAAATCCCAAACGGCTCTTTTTGCCACCCCAAAAATCGGCAGTAAAAATAATAAGTTTTTTTGCAAAAGAATATGGAAAATTACTATTTATAAACGTGGCAAAATGTTGATTATAAAGTAATTAAAATTTTTTGTGTGAAATTGAAGACTAAGGAAGTACGAATAAGCTATGTAAACGTCAGGAAGAGGCAACTCTGTAACATCTTAAATATGAAATGCAAAAGGAGACTTGGCAACAGCGCAACAGGAGCGGGCCAGCAGACTACACATCAGCTGTCTTCCCTCTGTCGGCGTCCCGCTCGTCTAGAAATATGAAATGCAAAAGGAGACTTGGCAACAGCGCAACAGGAGCGGGCCAGCAGACTACACATCAGCTGTCTTCCCTCTGTCGGCGTCCCGCTCGTCTAGTTCGACTGAGGTCTGAGTTCTGTAAGTTGGTGCTCTATGAGTCTACAGGACGTATTTAACGTGTTTCTTTTATTTTCTTTAAATTGCTAAGAAATGTTGTTTATTATATTCAACAGCATTTGATGAGAAATGAAGTGTTTTTAGTGAACCATCATTGGATAGAATTGCTGACAAATGGTAAGTGCATTCATTCATTCAAGAGTCCGGCTACTTTATAGGTTAAGTGAAGTGGTATAGTTTACACTTTACAGCTTAACACTGCCGAACTAAATAATGCACAAATTATTTATTTGTTTTTGTTTGTTTGCCTTCCTGCAGTTGATATTTTAAATTGTGTGTTCGCCTTTGTTTTTTACGTGTTCGCCTTTGTTTTATTTCCTTGTAAGGCGCTTCTATAGTAAACTACGAGAAGCGCCTTATGCACCTGTTTCGCAAAGCGGATGTCCACTACACTTGAAATTTCGGGAAAAGTGTTCATTTCTACACGTTGCAGGTCATTTGGGGACCGCAACCAACAAAAATTGAAAAATGTGTATGTTACTCTGTACGTACGTTCGTACGTCGTCTTTTATTTATGATCACGTCCAGCCTCAACCACTGAACCGATTTTAATGCAGTTTGTGCTAGAAGGTGCGGGCAAACTAGGTTCAGTGCACCTCAAAGCCCGGTTTTGAGATTTTGCCCCGGGACCAGTTTTTTTTTTAATTTTCGAGTTTTTAGTCGAGCTCTAACCATAAGAGATTTTGTTACGCAGTTTAAGCCAAAACTTTCCATCTGGCATCTTGAGAATCCCCAATGGGCCCAATTTGGAAATTTTGTCCCGACGACCCCAGGGGGCCCCAACATTTTGGGAACTTTTTTTATGTTTTGTCCTGCCATAACTGTATATAAATTTTTTTTTAGGTTTTCACCAAAGATTTCAGATTAGCATTAGAAATCCCTTTTTTAGTTTTTGACACCTGAGGCCCAAGGGGCACATCGGTTTTCAACATTTTGGACTTTTATCTACCGTATTTAAAGATTAATTTTACTTTTTTACGCTTTTTCTGCCTATCCTTTTTGGATTAGTTTGTTAAAAAATCCGAATGGGCACTGTTGAACAGTTTATCCCCGGAGGCCCTCGGGGTCTTCAAATCCTATTTAAAAAATATATATTTTTGATTTGTTTACTATAGTAATCAATTGTTATATGTGTTATTTTCAATTACTGTATGTTTGGATTATGATTTTTATAAGACCTCTTTTGGTATTTGGGCCCCAAAGGCCCCCTGGGCTTATTGATTTCCAAAACTTTTGATTTTTTCCTATCTAAAACTACACAATTTTTTTAATGCATTTTTCGCAAAAAGCTTTGGATTAAGTATTTTGAGAAATTTATATGAACACATTGGAAACACCTTAACCTGGGAGCCCCCGAACCCATTTTTCTGAATTTTAGATTTTTAGTTTTAATTAAACTTATATTGGTTTTTTATTTTATTTTCAAAGACGCTTGGGTCAATGTGTTGAAGACCCTTCTTTTGAGATATGGGCTTTGGGGGCCCCCAGAGGTTTTAAAAAAAAATTTTGTTTTATAAATATTAAATTTATAAACTCAAAGTTCAGCAAGGACACAGCACTTGTAATTCTTGAATTATCTTTTTAGCTCGTTTGCCTTTGAAAATAATTTGCTTTGTGACCGAACTAAATGTACACATTATTTATTTATTTGTTTTGTTTGTTTCTTGCTTGCAAAAAAAACAAACCTCTGATCTATCAAATAGTTTGTATTAAATCGTATTGGTAGCAGGTTTACAATCTTTCTCTTCTTTTAGTATTGTTATTGTAATAGAAAATATTTAAAACTATATTTTTGTTTCGTTTGTTATAAAGACTAAAGTGTTTGCTCCAATACCCAAAAGAAATATAGGCTATTCATGTTTTATAATATAAAATTGTATTGGGTGTTTTCTATGTAAGTTATATTTTCCTTCAACAAAACATTTTTATTTTTCTATCCTATGTTTTGAGTGATTTCTAGATTTTTTTATGAAAGGTCAGGTTTTTTGTCAAATTTACATCTGTACCGACTTGTTAAATTTTTTACTTGTTATATTTTTGACCTTTTTTATTGAGCACTTGTTTCCACATAAAAAACCATGATAGCTAAACTTTGAATATCTTCATTTTGCTCCATTTTTTGTATTTCTAAGAAAGTTACTTTTAAAACTTATGTAATCATACTTACAATTGTTAATGTTTCTAAACCTATGCAGTAGGCCTACGCTAAATGCTAAAACACAAATATTACGTATGTTTTCACTTCTGTAATATATTTTATATTTTCACTTCTGAATACAGTAATGTATGGGAAATTATTACGACATTTTTTAACGTCCCTATCGCCTTAATTGGGTTTGTTTTAGTTTTACGTTTCTTTTTAGGCCCAGAAGAACAAACATGGACAAAGGTCGTTGCTGTCTTATTTTTGCTCAGGCCCACCAAGCAATAAGAAACAGCGTCTTGAAGATGAAGCAACAGAAACAGATGTTTTGAATCCTAAACCTGAATCTGAACCAACTAGGCCTACAGAAGATGTGTTGGGCTCCTCATCCACTCATACATCTACACCGGTGAAGGGCAGTACGTTAAGTGAGAAAAAGGTACATTTACCAAGTCCCAGCTGTTCCTCTACTTCAATTGACCATTTTTCAACTGGACTTATCAATAAGCGAGATCCTGCTCATGGTCCAGATATGGCTATGGTCCACGTTAAGGAAGGGTCATTTCAACCACTAGATTTAGTTTTCCCTAAAAAGGATGGAAGAAAATTTAGGCCTGAATGGTACAAGATGTTTTCTTGGTTGGAATATAGTCCTCTAACAGATAAAGCATTCTGTTTTGTCTGCCGTGCGTTTTACAAGACGGAAAAAAAAGCAGAAGACACTTTCACACACAGTGAATTTTCGAAGTGGAAGAAAGCTGTAAAAGTGTTTGGAAAACATGAGGGCTGTAATTCGCATAAGAATAGTATGACTAAGTTCACCTCTTTACAAGAAGCAGATAAAAGTGGCACTGTTATGGAAAAAGTGAATGAAAAGTACTCCAAAGAAGTTGAAGAAAACAGATTGTATTTAGGAGCTTTGTGCGAATCGTTAATATTTTGTGGCAGGCAATCCATTGCTCTCAGAGGACATGATGAATCTGCAGTATCAAAGAACAAAGGAAACTTTTTGGAGCTGATGGAGCTTCGTTCTAAAGATAATGATTTAATAAGGAAATTCTGCACTGAGCATCGAAAGAATTTTCAGTACACTTCAGCCACTTTCCAGAATGAGCTACTGTCAATTATTGGAGAACAAATCAAGCTTCACATTGCCAAAGAAGTTAAAGAGTCAAAAATTTTTGCCATTATAGCTGATGAGACTCAAGATATGGCAAAGCACGAACAAGTAGCTGTCGTCTTAAGGCATGTCAACGATAAATTAGAAGTTTTTGAGTCTTTTGTAGGGTTTTATCGGGCAAATAAAACTGATGGTGAAACTCTGGCAAAAGAACTAAAGCAGGTTTTGATTTCACTGGATTTGGACATTAAAAATCTGCGAGCTCAGTGCTACGATGGGGCCTCAAACATGAGGGGCTCTTATAAAGGAGTGGCAGCTAGAATTAGGGAAGAAGCCCCAACAGCAATGTACATTCATTGCAATGCACATATATTAAACTTGTGCGTTGTAAGCAGTTGTACAAGCGTGACATCAATAAGAAACACGTTTTTTGTACTTCAAAGTCTGTACAACTTCATTGAGAAATCTACTAAACGACATGCTATTTTTGAAGGAATTCAAAAAAGTGCTAAAAGCTTCAGTGGTGGAACTGTAACATTGAAGTCTTTAAGTGATACTAGATGGGCTTGCCGTGTTGAAGCAGTGCGATCTTTGTTAGACAATTTCGAAACCACTTTGAAAACTTTACAAGAAATTGCACACACAGACCCTGACAGTGGTGGACAAGCCAATGCTTTGTTAAAGAGCATGGAGGATTTCAGCTTTGTATTTGACTTGTTGTTACTGAGGAGAGTTCTTACGCAATGTGACGTACTGTCAAAGACATTACAGGCAAGCAATGTGACCTACGAAGTTGTGAAATCTGTCAAAATCAGCACGATTGAAGTCTTGCAGTCTTTTCGAACAGATGAGTTTTTTACACAGCTATTTAATCACTGCGCAGAAATCTCTAAGCATTGCGGATTCCAAGAAGCACATTTGCCAAGAAGAGGAAAAATTCCCTCGAAAATCGGCGGTGGAAATAAAACTCCATTTGAAACTGTAGAACAATATTACAAAGTTTCAACCCTTTGGCCTGTTATTGATATCCTGGTGCAAGAGATAGAAGCCAGGCTTCAAGAAAACAACCTAGATGTACTGAACCACTTAAGCACAACTCTGAATGCAACTGAAGTGGACCTATCCAGTGTACAGTATGTGTGCAAGTTTTACAGTATGGATAGCGAACTGCTCCTTTCTGAACTAAGGTGTTTTTACAAAATGGAAGAGTTCAATAAGAAGAGAAGTATCCAAGAAAGAGCTGAACTTTTTGTAAAAAAATCTTTAAACAGTGTGTTCCCTCTGATTTTTTATTTGTTCCGCTTGTATTTTACAATCCCAATGAACTCTGCATCCTGTGAAAGGTCTTTTTCATGTTTACGTAGGTTAAAAACTTATACCAGAAACACAATCGGCCAAGAAAGGTTGTCGTCATTGGCCCTTCTGGCAATCGAAAGGAGTGTTGAAGTAGATATTCCCAAAGTAATTGATGTTTTTAACTCAAAACAGAAGAGAAGGCTTCATTTTGTGTAAAATAGTTCTTATTACAGTATTATACTTGTGTTGGCATCAATAAAACAACAATAAAACATCAGTAAAGCCTTGTTTATTTTATTATGATGTTTTTTTAATTATTATACTTAACTAGGTTAAACAGTACAATGATTAAAAACTAAATAAAAATTTGAAAAGCTATCTAAATGGATGGTATTTATCTTTCAAACAATTTTGTTGTTGTTGTGACAAAAGATAAAATATTTAAGAATAGTACGGTAATTAATAAAGAACATAACTAATAAACAGATCTATAGGTATCGTATAAAGTATTTAACATATATGCTGATATGGTATGTAAGAAAGTCTTAAAAGTACTTAAACTACATCATTTTAACGTCAAATTTTAAAAAATTTTCCGGGGGAGGGCCCCCGGACCCCCCTTTTACCTGGGAGGTATTCCATAACCCCCAGACCCCCCGGCAATTTTGCCACCCCAGTCCAAAAGTTGAAATTACGCCCATGCAGCTAACAGCCTGGTAGTCAATAGTGAGAAAACTGAAAATATTGTTTCTCATTAGATTATAAAGTCAATAAAGATATTCAACCTGTTAAGCTTTTAGGATTTCATTTAGACTGTAAACTAAACTGGGGTAGTCATATTGACCATTTATGTAGCAAACTCGCTAGAGTGACGTATTTATTGAGGAAGTTGAAGACTAATGTTAGTAATGAGATGTTGATCACAGCATATTATGCTTTTTTCCAGTCACACCTGACATATGGAGTAACTCTGTGGGGCAATTGTACTAGTTCTAGTCGCATTTTTATCTGGAAAAAAAAAGCTTTAAGAATAATAAAAGGAGTTCCTGAGACAGAATCATGTTTGCCTATATTTAAAGAATTTCAAATAATGCCCCTACCTTGTATATTTATTTATTATTGTATAATTAAAGTAAAAGAGATTTTAGAATCACTGAATAATAGAAAAGATATACGTGAATACAATACAAGGAATAAATATCAACTTGATCTTTTTCGTGCCAGACTTGAGAAAACAAACAAAAGCCACCTATGTATGCAAATAAAACTATTCAATAAATTGCCAGAGAAAGCATGGTCCATTAGCATAAATAGTCTTAGGATCAATTTAAGTAAATGGTTAAAGGTAAATGCTTTTTACTCAGTAGAACAATATCTAGCCTGTGATACTAGCACATTAGACTGTTAACATGTTAGCATGTACTGTGATATTACTGTATATAGTTATTTATTAATTCTTATTGTTTGTCAATAGGCCTATTTATTCTACTATTGATTTATTGAAATGACCTATTGGAGTTTTTATTTATTATTATTAATTTTTACTAATTACATTTAACTATTTTATTATTAGCCTGAATTCTTTAATACTAACTGCATACAACTTTGATGTACTCTCTATTATTCTTAGACACTTTTGACGATGCCTATTGTATTGAATATATTTAATGGCAAATAAAGATTCTTGATTCTTATTCCACTTGATTCTTGATTGGAGAGTATGGAGATAACCCTTCATCCGGCGGCACCATATGTGTTGAGTAAAGGCTTGAAGTCTTTGCCATCGTTTTAGCAGTCCAGCTGAAGAATAGAAGAAATTTTCTTCGGGAACGGCAGTTAAAGAAGTCCCAATCAAAAAATGGCCAGGGGTTAAGGCACTAAAGTCCGAAGGATCTGAGGACATAGGTATTAGAGGTCGAGAATTTAGAATAGCTTCAATCTTGGTAACAATTGTGTTGTATTCTTCAATAGTCAATGCTGTGTCTCCTACTACTCTTCGTAGATGATACTTCATACTTTAACAGCAGCCTCCCAGAGACTTCCTTGATGGGGAGCAAAAGGGGGGTTGAAGTGAAAATTAATTGAACATTGAGTCAAAAAGTTGGTAATGTCGTGCTGGTTACCTTTATCTTTTAAGAAGGAATTAACTGTGGTTTTAAGAATATTGTTAGCACCTGTGAAATTTGTACCATTGTCACAATAGATATTATTTGCATAAACCACGTCGTGAAGTAAATCTAGACAAAGCAGCAATGAAAGCAGCTGAGGTAAGTTCTGTTACTATTTCAAAATGCACAGCCTTGGTGGAGAAGCAAACAAATATAAAAACATGCAGCTTAAATAAACAAATTGATCTTAGGTTATGTGCTTTAGCAGTGAATGGTCCACAGAAATCTATTCCAGTTTCTAAAAAAGGACGTCACATGAGGTGATGTCAAACATTTTGTCATTTTAGTCAAAACTTTCAATCCTTATTCTATAAAAATCTCTCATTATGCATGGATTCTCAGATCCTGTTGCCATGGCCATTTGGGAATGTAAAGAGATGATAAAAAGAATCACAATAAATGAAATAAAGGAATTCATTCTTAAGGTGTTAAACCCCCGATTTAGTACATATCAAAACCCTGAACTTCTATGTTAAGATCCTACAGCCCTAAACCTTGTTAAAGGATCAAGATCTCAGGATCAAAGAAGAAGATTAGTTTTCGATTTCATTTTGATCATTCCCGGAGTTAGAAATTAAACTTTTGTGCAATTCTTCGAAAAAGCCAAACAACAACAACCAGAGTTAGCTGAGGTATTGTTTTCTATGGAACCCTGCCACCCCAGGATCATGTCCTCCATTTACGAATCCACTCCAACTGGAAGAGCTCAAGCTGTAATTAAAAAGGTGGAAAAAACAAGAACTCTAAAGACCATGATGGCTGGTCATCAAGATAAATTTACAAACATTAAATTGATAACCTCAATGACACTGAAGATCATCCGAGAGTGAGACAGTTAGCCGATCTCAACCATCTATTTGAAAAGAACCAGTTATCATCTATGTTGTATATTCTCAATCAAACTCAGATAAATCGCAATGTATTGAATCAATGCTCTACCACCACTGCTCATCAGTGGAGGGTTCTTTCCTGGGATAAGGATCTTAAAGGTGTTACCATTGCTGTTCCAATGGAAGTAGTAACTCTCAGCACAGGCATAGACTGTGAACTACATCCAAATCCTCAAGCAGGTTACATTAGATGTCAAAATACACTGAAGAATAGTCCCCAACGTGCTTTTCAACAAATCGGCCCTTTTCGCCCGATTGTTGGCTCTAAAACTGAAGAAAAGGTCAAATATGAAGGAGGTAAGTTGATGAAAACAGCACCTCCGGCGCTCTCTACTGCTCTCAAGAATTTAAGACTGAGATTAATTGGGGGACAGAAGAACAATTTGACATTGCTTTGAACTTAACTAGCATAAATTCATCTTTAATGACCTTGATGATGTCTCTCAGGAATTGTCTCTCCTCTTTGATCACTTCATCAACAACAATCTTCCATTCTACCGGTAGTAATATTTTGTTGTGAACTCTTAGAACCTGCGTATATCTATCAGAAATTTTATCAATACTATGTTGCAGTCTAATCTCAGCAACATGTTTCTTGTTTCATATAATTCCTCAGTGGTTGGTCCTCCTGATGTGAATGTTATTGAACTATCCTGATTTATTCTTAGAGCAGCAGTTGTTGAAGTTGCAGAAGGATGAGAACCAGTTAGATACACTTCAGTGTTGCCAAAGCCAGAGAAATGGGATCTGATACAATTCACCCGTGTAAACAAGGTTCTTAATAGATGCATTTGTGTTATAACAACATCGCCTCTTGATAAATAAGATTTGATTATAATCAACTTGGTTCCCGACAATCTCGCTATGGTCATTAAATTCTGAGTGATTCGGATAGCTTTTACTGATTCTCTGGTTCCTCCTCCTTCAGCATCACAAATGATTATTTCATAATTTGTCCTCATGTTTAGAAACTGGTTCATTATGTCAGATCTTGTCAAATCTGAAACCCCTTCGATCACTTGTTCAATTCCAAGAACACGATCTAATGAGTTTCTAGAACCGACCAATGCAGATGGCACACATCGGTCACAACTAACAGAACTTTGATGATCGATGTTGTAATAGCTGTTATACACTATTGTGGCTTTGTGAAATATTTGTCCCAACACTGCAGAGAATCCTCCAGTGCCATCTACACAACAAAGAATGTTTTCGATGATGAAGTTCCCTAATGAGTTTATATCAGCTAGGAGTCTCAATAAAGATAACAATTTATACGGAGCAGTCCAGTGGTTGCTTAAACAAGTGATTGGTGGAGGAGATAACAGGGAGGGACATATCTGATTGCGGAATTGTGATTGATGTGTTATTAGTCTGTCTACATTGATAGAATACATGATCGGTGGCTAAGGGTAGAGTCTTGACTTTCCTGAATGATAGGCCACTTTTCTGAATTTCTACTTTTATTTCTTGGTGAGGGTGAATTCTTTTCCCCATCATCTTTGCTATAGCATAACAAGTTGTGAAATAAAGGGCTATTTGAACAGCTTCAACATGCAGTGATTCAGGTATTTCGAGGTGGGACTTAGTGTCTAAGGAATATAAGACACGGATATCAACTGAGAGTTGTCAATCTGTACTGATCCTAGACTTAGTTCCCATGCCCTGATTTTGGCTAGAGACTTTACTATTTCACTAGAACAGAGCCCAGATTGGATCCATGCGCATGTTGTACTGAGGATGAAAGATTTTTACAGTCGATGATGGTAACCCGTTATGTATGTGTCGGTCCACGATCTTGAGAAGGAGATTTTCAGAATACATTGAGTGTAGAATCTCATTGAAAAGTGACTTAAGACAAGTTGATTTCTCTACTGAAGTAGGGGGCACATTTTTGGGAGAAGATACTTGAGGGTAATTGTCAGTTAAAAATTGATATAAGTCATTGGACAAGAATAGAGGGTGTAAAGAATTAAACCAAGACAAAGGCAGATTTGTTAACTTTCTTATTTAGACAGTGAGCGCATGGTTAACCGATGGGGAAGAGGATAATTCACTCCAAAACTTAGATCTCTTATATAACATACTCAATAAGAGAAATGCTGCTAAACTTTCCAAGAAACTACCTATTGGACATCTCAGATAGAAGATCAGCCATTAGTGGTTTTTGATTTACTGGTTTGGATCGAAAATAATTTCACACATCGGTGCGTCCTAGAACGGATTAGACTTTGAGAAGATAAAATCCAAACTGCTTGAGCTAGTAAAGATTGTAGAAGTTGAGGTGGAACATGGAGATATTTTACATGGTAATGATCAACAAAAAAGTTAACAAGATGATGTGTCTTCGGCAATAATACAATGTGTTTTGTTTCACAGTTTAGAGACGAATGTTTCAATCTTCCTCCTACCCTGATTATTCCATGCTCATCCAAAAAAAGTGAAAGCTGCTGTATTTTAAGAGAGCATATTTTGTTTTGTTGTAGTAACTTAATATCTTCAGCACAATTTTTTTGTCGAAGCAATTTAAATAGCCTAAGTTTCGATATTTTCGATTCTAAAGTATTCAATGGTCCGTTCTTATTTTCTTTGTGCATTAGAGTAGCAGAAAAGCGTAAGATGTAAGCAAGAACTCTCTTAGTTTAGTCCACGAAGAAAATCTGTGAACAAAGTTTAATTGAGGTGTTTCTTCTTTAGAGGAGATTAATACGGTTATTCCTTTCGGTTTTGATTCCTCAAGTCATCTTCATGTATTAAAGTAAAGGATGAGTCAGGCCAGCAAGTTGAGGGTTCTCGAAGCCAAATCGATCCTGTCCACCAGAGAGTTCTTTGACTTCTTCAGGCATAATTCCCCTTGAGGCACAATCTGCTGGATTTTTACTACTTTTAACATGAGACCAAATTTGGGAGGGAATCAGTTTTTGTATTTCGGCTACACGATTGGCAACATATGTATTCAGTCGGTATGGTATTGTCTGTAGCCAAGTAAGGACTATAGTAGAGGCGGACCAACCATAAGTATTTTGGATCGAGTAGTGAGGAGTCAAAAGTGAGAAACTGTAATAAATTAATGCTGCCAACAAGTGGGCACCACAGAGTTCAAGTCTTGGTAGTGCCACTTTTTTAAGAGGAGCTACATGAGGTTTAGAGATAAACTGGCGAACAACAATATCACCATTGTTTAATGAGCAACGGAGGTATATGACGGCACTGTAGCCATGATCAGACGCATCCGAGAAACCATGCACTTAAATAGTACAATGGAACAAGTGGGCACCACAGAGTTCAAGTCTTGGTAGTGCCACTTTTTTAAGAGGAGCTACATGAGGTTTAGAGATAAACTGGCGAACAACAATATCACCATTGTTTAATGAGCAACGAAGGTATATGACGGCACTGTAGCCATGATCAGACGCATCCGAGAAACCATGCACTTAAATAGTACAATGGATACTTAGTTGATAACTGAGACGTGAACGAGCTCCAGACATTCAATATTTCTAAAGGTAAGATATTGTCCCAAGTATATCCCTTTGTCCATAGCAACTTCATAAAGAGCTTTGCCCACTTGGTAACTGGCGAGAGAAATCCACAAGGGTCGTAACTAATTTTACCAATTGCTGATAAGATATTTCTTTTTGTGAAATATTGTAAGTTGTCGAGTTGAACATTAAAGAAAAATGTATCTAATGAAAGTGACCCAATTGAGACCCAGAACACTAAAATAAGGTTCATCAAATGAGCTTAAAAATTTAGGTACTTCAGGTTGGTGAGTAGGAAAAGAATCTATCAGCTTCCTTGAATTCGATGTCCATTTTCTTAATTGAAAGCCATCCTTTTTTAGCAACTTGATGAGCTGGGTTTGAAGACAAGAGGCCTTCTTCATGACCGATGATGATGTCATCAACGTAGGTAGAGCTCCGAAGGACTTCTGCAGCTTGCGGGTAATCTGGTTTTTCATCTTCGGAGAGCTGTCGAAGAGTCCTCAGTGCCAAGAATGGTGAGCAGTTCAATCCAAATGTAACTGTTCATAATTATGTCTTGACGGGCTGATTTGTATCTTCTCGCCATAAAATGAGTTGATAACACTGGTCATCTGGATGAATACGTATTTGCCAGTACATTTCGCGGATATCATATGTGATTACGACATTATGACGTCTGAAGTTAAAGACTATATCTACTATTTGGTTTGTAATTTTTCTCCCGTCATTAAAATATTATTGAGAGACACATTAGTTGAAGTTTTGTTTGAGGCATCGAAAACCGTTCTCAACTTGGTTGTGGAACTGGATGATTTAAGTACACCATGGTGAGGAAGATAGTAATGAGATTGAGCTGTTAGAGGGACTTTCTCACAAAGGCTCATATGACCTGAGCTTAAGTAGTTTGACATAAATGCTACATAGGCAGTTTTAAATTCTGGTTGGTTTTGAAACCGTTTTTCAAGTAAAGAGAATCTTTGTCTAGCTGCAACAACAGAATCACCTAGAGGGGGTGATCAGACCTGAATAGTAACCTAACACAATATATACCAGTAGAGTCCCTAACATGTGTACGTACAAAGTGATTCTCACATAAAGTTTCTTCATGCGTTATTTTAGTATAACTAGGGGGATTTTCTTGCTGTCAGAAGCGTTGTATGCTGTTGTGAAGTTCAAGATACTTAGGCGGGTTACACACCGGAGTCGCTGACATTTAACGTGCTAGTGACATGTCACTCGAAAACCAACCTGTGTTATCTTATGGAGCTATACACACCAGTGTCGCGGACACGATGTCAGCGACTCGTGTCACTAGCAGATGTCTCTAGCGAACCAACCGGTCATTGTTTGGACGGACATGTCTCTTGCCTCTTGGGTCCGCGCATGCGCAGAATGTTATTTCTAGTCAGTTGTCAGTTGTTGCGGCGCTGCGGTAATTCTGTTCTGTTCGAGGCGAGTCGTCAGTGATTGTGATTGTGTATATTTTGTTATTGAAATAGCGATTGTACAAAATGCCACTTCCCGATAATGAAGAGACAAATAGAGAGTTTATAGCAGCAGTAGAAGAGTATCCAGTGCTGTACAACTACAATTTAAAGAGTTACAGCAATCGTAAAGAGCAAGACAAGGCATGGCGGCAAGTGGCTTCGAAATTCAACGCTACAGGTAACTAACTATCCATTACATTAAACTTGTTTACATGACACAAAACAATGTTTACATTTAAGGTCTAAAATACCGTGTTCTGTAAAATAAAAAGGTTACATTACCTGCTGTCGCCTTCTGGTCCAATTTCTCCTGTTATAGGATTATGCGCATTTCGGCGTGATTCATTGGTTCATTTTAGAATGTATGTGTATGTACTGTATTTGTTATTTATAATTTAATATTGAAGTGTGTAGTGTTTTTGAACTTGTGACATTATATAACAAGAAAATTGATACCGAACAATGTATAATTGCCTCTATATTAACAAAAGAAACTTATGAAAACACACAGGGTTTATAGACAGATCAATTATACTATATACAGCCAATTAAACATTGTTTGGTACCATTTTTCTTGTTATAGAGTTTATGTACGTTCTTTTGCAACGTTACGAGAAATTGTAAATTATAGGGAAAAATGTATGTTACTTCTGTGACTAAATTCTTACGTGGATTTATTGGTTATGAAAAGATACAAATTAACCTTTAAATTACAATAGGACTTCATCGCAGACTGCAAAACTGCTAGATGCCCTACTCAGCTGTTCGTCATCTGCATTCACTCGTTGTAGACATTCTGATACGGGATTGAGTTTTCAGGTCTTGTAAAATAATCACTGAGAATGTCACGAAGGGCTTTTGCTTGTAACGTCTGACCCTCTGGACATGCTTGTTGCAATGGTTCCCATGCGTTGTAAGCTTCAGCAACTTCATTCTCGTAGTTAGGTGTTGTGCTTTTTCCATCATGTTCTTTAATGAAGTTGTGTAACACACAAGCTGCTTTAACAATGAGGACTGCTTTATCTGGTTGACATTCAATTTGACTTAGAAAGAGACGAAACTTATGCGCCAACATACCAAAGGCACATTCTACTGTCTTCCTTGGACGAGATAATCGGTAATTAAATGCCCTTTTAACATCATTTTGTGATTTTTTGGGATATGGCCGGAACAAATAATACCTCAAAGGAAAGCCTTGATCGCCGATGAAGAAGTAGTGAAACTGTGGGTCTACGGTGTTTGGCAGAGGTTTGGGGTTAGGTAACTTCAGGTCATTACTTTCTATAGCTTGAAAAAACCCAGTAGAGTTTATTACTCTTCCGTCGCTGTTCCTACCGTAGTCTCCGACACTAATCCAAGTAAAGAGCGAGTCTGCATCAACACAACCCAAAAGCACTAGCGAAAAGTAACCGTGATAGTTATAGTAAGCCGACCCAGTGTTATTAGGGCACTTCAACTTGATGTGCTTCCCGTCAATGCTCCCTAAGCAATTAGGTATATTCCACTGTTGGTAGAACCTTTCACTAATCTCCGTCCACTCTTCTACTGAAGGAATAGGCATGTAGTCTGGTAGAAGAGTATCCCACAACCACAGTGTGATTTGCTCAACAATACCAGCAACAGTAGACACTCCGCGGTAAAATTCATAGGCCAGCGCAGTGAAGGTCATTCCAGTAGATAAATACCTAAAAAGATACAAATTGCTGTTTGGAGAGTTTGACAATAAATGTTATAACTAGTGCATATTTAAGGCAAATTATATGTTTACAGATTGTCATTTTTAACAGTAAATACAATATTAGATACTTATGCATTATACTGACCAAACCTTGATATTCTACAACGTACAACAAACCGCACTGTCAAGACCTGTCGACGTGATGCACGGTCTGCACCGGCACTATTCGTTATCGCCAGGGGGAAGGGGGGGTGTAGCGATAATATAATACCTGATTTAATGGTCATTAAATACCACTATACAATAAACAATCAATGAAACAAACGAAATTCTTACGTAACTTACAAAATCAAGGTGTGGTCAGTATAATACATAACTAACCAATAGGTAATATATTAACTTTTAGTAAAGTAAAAAGCCGAAGGTTAAAAAACTTTGTTCTTTTTCAGATTCCGAGTGCAAACTGCGTTACAAAAACATCCGTGGTGCATTATCGAGGTATCTGAGAAACAAGAATAAAACTGGGAGCGGTGCAAAAAAGCCATACTACCTTTGGGTACAGCTACAATTTTTGTTACTCTACACAAAATCTAAGGTACAGTCTGGTAATTTAGGACTCATTTCTTCACCCCAACCCCAGGATAAACCGGTAGTAGATGGATCTGAAGATGAGGATGACCCAGAAGAGCAAGCCCAGTCTACCAACGTGCAATCTGTTAATCTGGAATCCGATACATCTGCAGCTAGTGCACTTACACCCCCAACAACGCATACTTCAACTCCATCTTCTACCTTATCGGCATGGTGCAGCTCAAAAATAAAAGCTAAAAAAGACGATCCCCTGGAGAACGCTGTTACTTCTTATTATGAGAGAAAACGGACAGAACAAAAAGAACAAGGAGATGAAGCAGACCTTAACTTTTTTTAAAGCCTTCTGCCAGACATAAAACATTTTTCACCCGCAAAAAAAAAGGCTTTTTAAGCGTAAATTGATTGAACTTATTGATGATTTATCTGAAGATGATTTGTCCACTCAATCAGCAAATCGTACATCGAGCCACTCTTCTTCCATCAACTCTTTCACCAGAGACAACAACTGGCCTACTCAACCAGAATCTACTTATCATCCAGTGATGAGACAGGAATTTCCTCCATCACCTACTCAACAGGGTAGCGTGGTTGCTGTGAATGCTACTCCAACAATCAGTGACTACTTTACCAACAGCCAAGGGTGGAACTTTGATCATGTACGTACAGAACCCTACAACTACGTACAAAAACCTGCACCAAACCTACCTACAACTACTATGTAAATAACTTACTTACTAAGTAAAAACTGTTAAATACATAACGATATTGAATTTAAGATGGTGTTTTATTTCATGCTCACTCAATTTTTTAGTTTAAAAATAATCTTGTACTTTGAGTTAAAAGTTTGCAAAAAATATCATGAGGTTATCTTTAAAGTAATTTTGTTTAGAAAACGGTACAATATGTAAAAGGTTAACATAGAAAATATAAAATGTGACCTCCTTTTAACTTATCTTAAAAATATTGACAGCCTTTCTTCAATACTAATTGATTGCCGATAGTTATTATCCCCGATGTTACACTTACCTTTTAACAGACCGCACAGTTTTGTATAAGTTTCAGGTTTTATTCTATAAAAATTTTTAAACTTTTCAAGGTGTTGGAATAACTGTCTTGTAGAAGTGAATTGACTGAATAACAAATTATCTTTCCAATATGGATGGGTCCAGAATTCTCTTGCAATTATTCTTCGCTTTCGTCTTCTTCTCCTTAACACCAACAGCAACAACACAGCATCCTCCTGAGACGACGACATTTTCTCAACTGACGCTTCCTTGTCACTAGCACGTGCTTCTTCCATCCGGTGTGTAACCGCATGTCACTGGCATCATGCTAGTGACATCTGAAATGTCTGCGACATCGTGTCAGTGACTCCGGTGTGAAACCCGCCTTACTTACTTTCCGTGTCCGGACTGACTGATTAAATCATCTTCTTCCAAAATCTAGCAGCTTGAATAGCCTTGTCATTTGCTTTAAAAATATCGTCCTCTAGACAAATTGTGCCAATGTCTATGCACAGTAGAACGTGTTCTAGGGTTTGGGTGAGACCACAACATTACCATGTTGTGAATAAAAGTTAAAGATAACTAATACACAACATGGTAGTGAGATTGGATGATTCCTGACTTACTGTCACGGACTCAACACAAGGAGCATTGCCCATCAGTGTGTTACCAAACAAACACTGTGTTCATCATAATAGGTAAATTTTCACCCAGGTGATAAGTTTCACCATTGAAAATTGAAGGAAAGATTCCACATCCTAAAAGAACATCAATTGGTTTTTCTTGAGATTTCTCAGAAAATTCGAACTTTTCCACTATGAGCAGAGCTTATAATACTTTTCGTGGTAGGGGCTACCAGCCCCGTCGCCAACAGCATGATGATTATAGTGGGCCACATTATGGCCAAGCACAAATGCGGATGGCCGATTTTAGAGCCGGTTCTAACTATGAGCCAAGGCAATCCCAGCAGAAGCCTAAGTCAAACAGGGGACGAGAGAGCAAAAGGATGGAAGATTTTAGAGAGAAGAAAGGAGAGCAAACAGTTCTTGAATCATTTGTACCTGATTTGCAAAAAAATCTCCTATTTGGATTTGATTCTATAGCAGACGTTTTTAAGAGCAAAGAGTACCATACTACTGAACGTTCAGTACCGATACCAGTATCCACTAGAGCAGTGGTTCCCAAACTGGAGGGCGCGCCCCCTTGGGGGGGCGTGACACCCAAATGAAATAAATAAAAAAAATTACAAAAATAACTTTCTAAGTTTTCAAAATTGTTTTTGTAAAGTTTCAATTTCCACGTTTTTTTATTTCCACGCTTCCACATAAAGAATATTCACTTGACATAATGGTCAAGTGTTTGTAAAAAATTAAAGCCATTGTTTAAAATAAAACAGATCAAAACACACAAGAGTTCAATATTCTCAAAACCGTCCCCCATAGCAGTTACTGTCAGACGCAACGGGTGTGTGTACCGATACCTCCGTTTGGCCTTGGCGTGAGTGCGAGTGTCCCCCCCACCCCTACCACGACCACCCCCACCGCATCTTCAATCCAATGTCAATAACCTTCCAGTTTGTTCAGTGCTTGCGTTGTAACTAGTCCGTTCGCCAGTCCGTTGTGCCAACAGTGCTTTCCGTGAATTATCAGTCAGCGTGTTTGCTGTATTGTGGGTGTTCTGTAATTGCTGCGACGTTTGAATTGGAGTAATTGTTTTTGTGTTGTGTGAGTTCTGTGTGAAGCTGAATCAGAGAAGATGAACACGGCAAAGAAACGCACAAGTATATTGACGATTATATTCAATATGGGTTTGTTTCCTTGCTTAAAGATAATGTTGATCACTAGGGTGGGTCGAAAAAAATCGATATTTTTTTTTCGGATCGTAATACCGCGGAAAAGTTGCTAAATGGTATGACTAAAAAGGGGAAAAAATATTAAAATTATCGGATGTTATCTTCCGTTCGCGCATAAGCTCTAAAGTTTTGAAAAAAATAATTTTTTTTTGAAAATTTGTAATAATTTTTTTTTTACGATATTTAACCCTATAAAGGTCGCGCGGCGTCAAAAGTTCCGCGGCCCTCCATTTTAATTGTTCCACTACGCAGGAGAGTGAGGTATCGCGATGGCGGTCAGGGTATTCCCCCTCCACGTTCTCCTACCCCCGCCGGCAAACTATCGATCAGTCTGCGCTGAGCATTCGATCCGTGCGTACGTTTGTTTGTTGACCGCGGTCGTTTTGACGCCATGCGACCAAATTAGTTTGTGTCAGTGCGGGATTTTTGACGCCATGCGATCTGATTTGTAACTTTTACAAGATTGTTTTTCTTTAGTTTAAATTTCATATATTGTGTATTTTAACTGTCATGGCCGATCAAGAAGAAGAACGTAGACTTCTGAGTTTACTTGACAGTGTAGAAAAGGAAGAAAGTGAAAGGGAAAGGATAGGGATTATTGAAAGAGACATTTTGCGAAGGCAACTTTTTACTGGAGAGCCCAGTCAAGAATTTGTAGACAACCAAAATGCAGAAATAGAAGGGTCAGAGGGCGAGGAGGGAGAAGATGTAACTGAAAGGAATGAACATGACTCAAATTCGGAAATGTCAACTGAGGACTTACTGGAGCGTGAAGAAGAAGAACCTGAGGACGCTTTGCAACCTGCTCAAGAAGAGGAACCTCAGGAAGCTTTGCAGCCTGGTCAATCACTTCCCTACATTATTGGTAAAGACGGGACAAAATGGACGGCGCATGCAGATTCAACGCTATTGAGAGGTAGAGTTCGCCAGCATAATATAATTAGAGCAGAACGATCAGGAGTACGTTTACCATGCCCAAGAGGAATTGCTCGTACTGTTATGTCTCCAATTCAATCCTGGAAGTTGTTTTTCCCCAATGAATTCGTTGACAAAGTGGTTGAATTTACAAACATATGGATAAGGGCAAATAGAGGTAACTATAATAGAGAAAGAGATGCAAAAGAAACCGATAGAGATGAAATTCATGCGGTTCTGGGGCTTTTGTATCTTGCTGGTCTGCACAAGTCTTCGCACACAAATTTGGAAGAGCTTTGGGCTGCAGATGGTTTTGGAGTAGACTATTTTCGTGCAACTATGTCCCTACATCGTTTTAAATTCATTTTGCGTGCAATGAGATTTGACGATATAACAACAAGAGGACAACGACGGGCATTAGACAAACTAGCCCCGATCCGTGAAGTTTTTGAAGCATTTGTTAGTCGATGTAAAGAATACTATGCCATGAGTGAATATATTACGATTGATGAAATGCTCGAATCGTTTAGAGGGCGCTGTTCCTTCAAACAATACATCCCACAAAAGCCAGCCAAATATGGAATAAAAATGTTCGCCTTATGTGATGGCCGAACATTTTATACCAACAATTTGGAAATTTATGCAGGGAAAAACCAAACTGGCCCTTATAGTTTGAGTAACTCTCCTAGGGATGTTGTACTGAGACTGATAAATCCAGTAACTGGCACAGGGCGTCACCTAACAATGGACAATTGGTTCATGTCAGTACCGTTAGCTAAAGAACTGTTGTGTAACCATCGATTGACAGTTAACGGTACACTACGGAAAAATAAGCCAGAGATACCTCCTTCATTTATTGAGGGAAAAACTAGACCCCCACTTACAAGCCTATTTGCTTATCAAAATGACTGCTCTTTGGTGTCGTATATGCCTAAGAAAAACAAAGTAGTATTACTGCTATCTACCTTTCATCACACTGATGAAATTGATGAAGAAACTGGCGAGAAGCAAAAACCAATTATCCTCACGAGTTACAATAAATACAAAGGAGGAGTTGACACAGTCGACCATATGAAGCAGGCGTACTCTACAGCACGTAAGAGTAACCGGTGGACCTTGAGAGTATTTTTCTCTCTTTTAGATATTGGTGGTATCAATAGTTTCATAATACTGAGAAACAATATTGAGGGCGACGTGGTCAAGAATCGAAGAGTGTTCATCAAGTCTTTGATAGCTGATCTTTGTAAAGAGCATATGAATAAAAGGTTATCTATCAGGTCAATCAAAGTGGGAACTCGAGATATTATCAGAGGTATTCTTGGACAACCTGTGAGACCTGCCTTAGAAGAGGAGGACAACCAGCCACGGTCTGGAAGATGCTATGCTTGTGGTAGAGTAAAAAACAGGAAAAGCACAACAAGATGCTCA
Organism: Stictocephala bisonia; assembly: GCA_035578905.1. Classification (NCBI taxonomy): domain Eukaryota; kingdom Metazoa; phylum Arthropoda; class Insecta; order Hemiptera; family Membracidae; genus Stictocephala; species Stictocephala bisonia. The sequence continues at coordinate 22,937 of JAQJVL010001952.1, read as the reverse complement.
AAGTGTAGGTATTTCATTTGCCGAGAACATACGAGATTTACTTGTGTGGAGTGTGCTGGTGAAATAGTTGCTCAACAACCCTCAGATGATGACGATGTGTGAACCTTGACTGAAATACTACAATGGATCATATTTTTGGAAGGTTAGCAAATAACTAGATTTAATTTTTTTAAATAATAAAATATTAACTAATAATAAACTAATAATAAAATATAAGCTTTGTAGATATTGTGTGAACCTTGACTATAATACTGTACTGACTTAAATTTTTTGTAGCCTATGTTCAGAAATAAATAAATTTCATTTTTATAAATAGTAAAATATTAACTATGTAGATATTACATTTTGTCAAAATAAATAAAAATTGATTTAAAATTACGATTTGATTACTCTTTTACTGCAATATACCCCAAAATCCAATTTGCGGTCATTTTGACGCCATGCGACCAAATGTGTTGTAAACATGTATGCGACTTCTGTAGGGTTAATATGTAATAGTGAAAAATTTCATCTACGACACACTAATAAAGTAATATAAAAATACCGGTATTGCACTTCAACATCTTCCGTTCGCGCATGGACATCCAAATATAGCCAAAATACAAGAAAATCGGATTTTTGTCCTATTTTCTTTTCATGTATAGTTACAGATATCAATAATGTAATACCTAATATCTGATTATACATGTTCTGATAGTTAAAGAAAAAAATTCAGACGTAATTAGGCTTGGTTTTTCGATCGCGCACAGCGATACAAAACTTACTGTCAGCGCCACTAGCGGGTCAACGACCCACGCCGCGTCACGTGATACCCCCTCTCCGCTGCAGGCAGCCATTACACTTGTCCGCCGCGCAATTTTGTGTGCCAGTCTGCTGTTGTCTCTTGAGTGCGGTGGATGTGTTGCGTAGTGTGTGTTCCAAATTTCATATTTTGGTGTAGTTTTTTGAACAATTGTGCAATGAATGATGGCATTATCAAAGACAGTGATCACTAGACAAGAATTCCAGTGTCCGTTTTTCGGTACACCAAGAGACTTGCCGCCTAACAAGCTCCCTATAGGAGAGGACGTTCTTCGATGTATATCGAATGAGAGGTATAATTTAGCAGTTAAAGTAAACAACAAAAGAGTTAGTTTTGGACAAGTAGCCAATACAGTAGCTGGCAAAATAGTGTGTTTGTACAATAGAGCATCAATTCCCACCGTAAGTGATAAGAGAGTAGTACAACTGTTGACTGCACTGCATGACAAGTATTATAGTTTAAGAAAATCTCATACTCGAGACAAAAACAAGGAAGTCTTTAAGAGAAACCTTGATGATTTTAAGAAAAAATGCTGTTTGCTTTTTGACATTGCGGCATGCAAATGCCCCATTGCCCTTGAATGTACCTGTCATAAAACACCGGATCAATGCCAGTGTATCTGCTCAATAACTTGTACTTGTGAAAAGCTTAAAAAAATACCTTTACTTGAGCTGAAATTTATCTATTCACTACGCACTCACGGCATTGGCAAAATTGGAGGTGTGGACTTAAATGAAACAAAGAAACGTGCCAAATCTTTACAGAGGAAATCTCGTTCCAGCTGTCCAAAACCAAAAGTAGATGTCCAAGTTTCCGAAACTGAACAACGTGATGAATCCTTGACCTCCAGTGACGATTGCAGTGACAGTGACCAAGAATTCATACCTGAATCTCCAAAAAAGAAATCCGGTTGGCAAATGAGGATTAACCTTAAAACTACTGCATTAACTAGTGATCGTTACGGTGTTTCCGATCGTGCTACAGCAGCAATAGCCTCAAGTGTTTTGCAGGACGTTGGCGTGGTAACTAATAGCGACAATTCACAAGTAGTTGACAAGTGTAAAATAAGAAGAGAAAAACACAATGTTAGGGCTGATTTGTCCAGTTCTATAACAGAAAATAAGCTAATTGGGCTATATTTTGATGGCCGTAAAGACGACACTATTGTGGTACAAGAGGCACATTCAAAACGATTTAAAAGAGTGGTAAAGGAGGAACATTACGTGCTTATACAAGAACCTGGTAATATATTTCTGGGTCACGTGACCCCGAATTCAGGAAGTTCAGAGGATATTGCGACCTCTATTATATCCTATTTGACAAGCAATGACATTTCTTTGGACGAATTAGTCGTTATTGGCTGTGATGGCACCAATGTTAACACCGGATTGAAAAACGGTATAATACGCCGTATTGAAACACACTTAGGTAAGCCTCTGCAATGGGCAGTTTGTCTTCTTCATTTTAATGAACTACCCTTCCGCCATTTATTTCAGTATTTAGATGGTAAGTCGACCGGGCCAAATTCTTTGAAAGGACCGATTGGTGGGAAATTGATCAAATGTGAAACACTTCCAGTAGTGCAGTTTGAAAGTATTGATTGCCAAATCCCTGAGATAGACAAAAAAACTCTTAGTAAGGATCAGAAGTATTTGCTGGAAATATCAGAAGCGATTAAATCAGGTGAATGCCCAAAAGATTTATCAATCAGGGATCCAGGACCTTTGTCTCACTCAAGGTGGCTAACAACAGCGAACCGTGCTTTAAGACTCTACATTAGTCAAGAAAATCCAACTGCTGAGTTCCAGGAAATAGTAATATTCATTCTGAAGTCATATATGCCGATGTGGTTTTGTATTAAGAAGACCAAACTTTTTACTGATGGCCCTAAGCTCGTGCACCAATGTATTGAAACCTCAAGATATCTTAAAGATGAACTCAAAGCTGTAATTGACCCAGTTATAGAGAGAAATGGGTTCTTTGCGCATCCAGAACATGTTATGATTACTATGACTCAAGATCCCAGAAAACATATAAGAGAACTGGGCCTCCGCCGCATCATTAAGGCAAGAGAAAGAGACCAAAAGAGGAAAACAATTCGAACGTACGTGGCACCTAAGCTAAACTTTTCCGCAACAGACTACACGGAATTAAATTATTGGACAAACTGTGAATTTTCTTCGCCGCCTCTATTGAAAGATGTCACTGATGATGAACTGAAAACCTACATCAAAACAGAAGAAGTACCGAAGTGGGAAATCCTATCACAGAAGATGCCAGTCCATACTCAAGCAGTGGAGAGAAGCGTCAAGTTGGTGAGCGAGGCTTCTGCTAAGGTTTGCGGATCTGCAGCTCGAGACGGGTACATAAGAACGACACTTAAGTCAAGGTCCACGATGCCAGCCTTTGATAACAAAAGACAGTTCAAACTACCAGACATGTAATCTATTCGTAAGTGAAATATGTACTTTGTATTTATTGGATAATACATCAATAATATGTTGAAGCTTGTATATATTTATTTTTCCTAAGTCCACATTTTTGAGGTTTTCAACACTTTTTTGCTATTTTTACAGCCCATGCGCGAACGGAAGATGTTAAAACTCATTACCAGTATTTTTATATTAATTCATTAGTGTGTCGTAGATGACATTTTTCCCTATTACATATTAAATATCGTAATAAAAAAAATTATTAAAAATTTCCAAAAAACTTTAATTTTTTCAAAATTTAATCAAACTTTAGAGCTCATGCGCGAACGGAAGATAACATCCGATAATTTTAATATTTTTTCCCCTATTTAGTCATACCATTTAGCAACTTTTCCGCGGTATTACGATCCGAAAAAAAAATATCGACTTTTTTCGACCCACCCTATTGATCACCCTCAGTGCGTTATTTGCTATGAGGTATTAAGCAATGACGCGATGAGGCCTAATCGTCTTCTGAGACATTTGTCAACCAAACATGCTTCTTTAAAGGACAAACCTAAAGAGTTTTTCGCTGCAAAATCTAAGAATTTAAAGCGCATGAAGTTAGATAGCACTGGATCTGCTGCTCAGTCATCTCTAAAAGTGCTTGAAGCTTCCTATGAATTATCTCTTATTATTGCTAAGGAAAAGAAAAGTCACACTATTGGTGAAACGCTTGTTAAACCGTGCCTTTTAAAAGCAGCCGATGTTGTCCTTGGAACTGATAGTAGGCAAAAGCTATCACAAATACCACTTTCAGACAACACCGTAAAACGCCGCATTGATGATATGGCCGAGGACATTAAAAACCAGGTGGTTGATGCAATAAAAAAATCCCCGTTTTTTGCTATCCAGCTTGACGAGAGTACAGACATAGCACAATGCTCTCATTTGATTGTATATGTTCGTTACATTGAAAATGAAAGAATGAAGGATGAACTGACGTTTTCTACTGAGCTGTTGACCACTACTAAAGCTGTAGATGTGATGGAAGCAGTATCAGACTTTTTTTAAGAATCACAAACTTTCTTGGCAAAAACTTATTGGTGTATGCACAGATGGTGCTCCTTCAATGCTGGGTTCTCGTTCAGGCTTTGTGCAGTTGGTCAAAGAGAAGAATGCTGATGTGGTTGGGATTCATTGTTTTATTCACCGCCAAGCCTTGGCAGCAAAAACTCTTCCTAACGAACTCAATGCTGTTTTAAAGCTTTGTATTAAAGTAGTCAACTATGTTAAGAACAGTGCATTAAATACTCGACTGTTTAAAATTCTGTGTGAAGATTTAGGAAGTGATTACAAAACGCTGCTATTTCATACAGAAGTACGATGGCTATCAAAAGGCAATATGTTGGGAAGACTATTTGAACTCCGTGATGAAGTGATAACGTTTTTGGCACAGCAGAAACAAAACGAGCTTAGTGCATAGTTCAAAAAACCCTGTAACCAAGTGATTTTGACCTATTTATCAGACTTTTTTGACACGTTAAATAACCTAAACTTGAGACTGCAAGGTGCAGACTCAAATATAGTAACACATCGGGATGCCATCAAGATGTACGTTGAGAAACTACAACTTTGGATAGGTAAAGTGTCAATGAACCCCAGCAACTATTCAAGTTTCAGCAAAGTAGTGTCAGTCTCAGAAGAAGTATGTTTTGAGGACGTTTTTGAAGGACCGCTTTTGAAAAACTTGATAATTGACCATTTGAAGAACCTCAAGGAGGAGTTCAGCAGGTACTTTCCTAACTTGTCAGAGGAGTTTTACAAACTATCAACCGACCCGTTCAACATGGACATACAGTTGCTGCCAGAAGAGTTGCAAGAGGTGGGAATAGAAATAAAAAATGACTCTGCTGCAAGATACGATTTTGACAAAATGGACAAGCCCTCACTTTGGTTAAAGTACTTAAAAGTTTACCCCAGTGTTTCAGAGAAAGCTGTTCGGATGTACTTGCCTTTTCCAACAACATACATGCGCGAAAAAGCGTTTTCAACTCTTGTGGCGATCAAAACCAAGTACCGCAACAAACTTGATGTCGAAAGTGACCTACGCTGTGCTTTGTCTGAAACTCAACCCAGGATCTGTCAACTTATCCAGAACATGCAAGCGCACCCATCTCACTAAATTACATTTTATGTTTTGTTTTTGTAAGTAAGTAGGCCTATTGTTTCACCTTCCTTAAATTGAAAATGTATCTGTGTTACAATGTTAAATTTTGTATCAGTAATTATATTCGTTTTTCATGTAATACTTGTTTTAATTTTCACCATACGTACAATTATTGAATCTTTCCATTCTGCGTTACCGCATTCAACAGTGATCGAAAAATCTACCTACTCACCGTATCAAGTAGGCACATACTTGTACAAGTAGGGTTGGTATGTACGGCACCGTGGAAATAGGGTAATGCAAAATGGAAAGCTGATATGTGTAGGAGGGCGTGGGGGGTCTCCAAATAACCAGAGGGGGGCGTGGTGCAAAAAAGTTTGGGAACCCCTGCACTAGAGGAATTGGATTCTCCACTCAAGAAGTATACAATAGAGTCATTTCAGCTCCTGACGCTGTGCAACACTTGCCGAATACTACGATTTTTCAACTTTTCAGAGCACAGCTTGCAGCGGCAGAGTTTCGAGTGTATAATAATAGATTGATTGGCACAATTAATGCCTCAGACTGGTATTCTGGTGAAGACTGAGATATATAAAACATCTGCAGTATCTGTTGCGTCAATGACCCAGCGCACAGGATGTCTCATAAAGAGTTTAGATTTGATGAAACACATTATGTACCATTGTTTCCAGCTAATAGGTTTGATAGCAACAGGCGAATGATTCCTACCCCTGAAGTTGTGTACTTGAAAGATACAGGAACATATCTGGCCAATCTGAACATGCCACCACAGGTGCGTGCAAACTATAGGAATATCATCATTGCCCAACGCTGTATGGGGAGACGGAGATATCCTCGTCAACAGTAACGATATTATTCCAGCACGTTATGATGCTGATGAGCTGCTGACTGACATTTATGCAGCCAGAGATTGGATCCAAGCTGCTTGTAAACTAAAGCACGTTCAACCAAAATGGTTAATGAATTTGAAAAAATAGGCCCAGGGCGATTAAATTTTGGATCCGCAAGAGGGTATGATTCAACTAATTTCACTAAGTCAGGGCTGAGCGTGGATTTAGGTAAATCTGTTGTAATACGATCCAGAACTAGCAATGGATGATTTTGAGTAATAGTATGACCACTCGTAGTTAATAAGTTAAGATAGACAAGACCTCTTGATGAAGTGAGTGACTGTGAGATACCACTAATGGAAATGGTAGACTTGAATCGTTTAGCTCCCATAAGTTGAGCTGCACGTTCAGATATAAAACCACCTTGACTTCCAGGATCAATTAAAGCACGAAAAATATGAGTATTTCCATTAGAAGAGACAAGTTTCACCAAAGCAGTAGTGAGTAAAATAGTTGATCTTTGTTGTCGTGAATAATGAGAAGAAACGCCTGCAAACGTAGTGTTATCATTAGCAGTACGTACATGCATTGCGGTTGGAATTACATCCTTTGAAGACGCATCCCTTGGCCTTTCCTCGTGTAATAAAGTGTGATGTTTTTTTTATTACATTTTACACAAGTACCTTTTGAAACACATTTATTTATTTCATGGTTTCCTAGGCAAGAGAAGCATCTGTGGTTTTGTTTTACTATTTGATAGCGTTCCTGAGGAGTTTTGGATTTAAACACTGAACAAGAGTAAATCTTGTATCCTTTTTATGTACATGGAAACTCTGTGGAATTGGTAGGCTGTGTCGAGACAAATGAGACGAGACGAGAGGTAGGAGACTTAGATTTTCCATGTTTGACAGCCAAATTAGGCGACTGTGAGATGGGTTTTTCAAATTTATTACTTGTTTCAGACGTGAATAAATATGCATCTTCTGAGTGAGCACAATAGTAAGAGACAAAAGCTAATAGTTCCACTCAGAGTTTGTCTACAATTACTTGACTTCAGATTATTTTCGTTTTCATATATGTTTTCCTGCTTCATTAAGTATTAGTTGCTGTACATAGTTTGTTGATAGATTAAGCTGTGTGTAATCCATTATAGTTGTTTCCAGATCCTTGTATTATTAAGTTTCTACATTTTGTAACCTCACTGGAGTGGTAATATTAACACTAGTCACCATTGACTATGGCTAATCGACAGATCATAGCAGCCGCTCGCTTGAAAAGACTTAATAGTTCTAATAGTTCCTTGTTTGCAGGTACCTTACCTGACATGTTAAGCCAGCAGGGAAGGAGTGCAGACCCTCTAACACTCACAGCTTGTGAGGACAACCTCGATGAAGTGATCTCAAGAGGCATTGAGCAATGTATGGAGATCCCGGCAAGGATCGTAGTAGCCCAGATGGTCTCAAACTACCAGGGAAGACGGAGCAGGAACCTCACGAGTGGATCTACCAAGCTTGCATATGGGCAGAGTTGATCGCAACATGTGCTGTGTCTTCACCAAAAACAGTCGCCTCCATGAATGCCAGCAGAGATGAGATTAATACTATACTGTCCAATAAACCCCCGATCCTGAAACTATCCTAGCAGCCTGGCAGACGGTCTACAACTGCCTCATGGAAGATGAGCCACTTGGATTTGTCCCGTGGGATGAGGCAGCACCTGTGATGCCACCTACTCCAAACCCACCTCAGCAAGTGGCGGACCAGAAGTACCACTTTTGCTTATATTCTGGTCATGCATTTTATAAATCAGCGATTTTTGTCGTTGATGCGGCTTTGCTTCGACTGGGAATCAATGTGCAATTTATCAATGCAGAGAATGTGCGTAACATACCTGAGTTTCAATGGGCGTTGCGTGAGAAATATCCTACGAGATGGGCAGCACTTCCAATCGATCACGTTTATTTGTGCGGATTTTACTGAAGGGTTAGTAAGTGAAAGTGCAAACACCTTTGAAACAATGGATGTTACGAACTTGTAGATAAGCCAGTTGTATACGTGTGCCACTTAAATCTATATCTGGTAATCACTGAAAACTTCACTATTCACTGAATAGTTGACTAATCACTGCACAATACTTAACTCACAACCTTTTGAAAGCACTTCACACTCTCACCACTTAGAAGATGACTTAACACTTAGACTTGAACTGAACCACTTTAGTTTTAAGACGAGAATAAATGTATTGAATGAATGTGAAGGCCAATGAATGCGTAGTATGAATATATTAGATTAAGTGGCATAACTTGAACGACGAACTCTTCGACTTAGAAAACTTGAATTACCTATCACAACGATACTCTGAAGCACACGACCGAACCACATACCATGCTTACAACTGTGCAAAAGATTTTAAACTTTGTTTGATGTCGCAAGTAAAAGTAACTTTTCCAAAACTTGTTTTCAAAAAAAAGGTAGAAGAAATAAAATAAAACAAAATTTTAAATGAACAAAGAGACAAAAAGCACGCGGACCGTGGAAACTACTGCGTGAGACTGTCGAGTGGAAGGGTAGTTCAACGTAACTTAGCATGTTAGAAATAGAACCCCCCCCTCGATAGGCATATTTAGGGCTCTCCCCGACTCAGCTGACCTTGACGGACAGGGAAGACATCGCCAACCTCTCGTCGCTGGTCGTCTGGGGAAGCCTAAGTGTAACCAACAGGTGACATAAACAAAAGGATGAACTATCATGCACCAGTGATACTAAAGTGTAGTGGTGAACTATGATGAACATCTAATCAATTGTAAAAAAAGGGGTTTTTTTTTGATTTGTGAAATTTATTGCCTTTTGAAATATTGTTTAACCCGAGCGCTGTCGGTCGTCACAATTTGTGACGACCGGGCTCTTTCACCAGTGTCGACGTCACAATTTGTGACGATGTGCATACACTGGCTATAATTGTTATATTTACCCAAAGCCTAGGCACAGGTGTTTATATTTCATATCATTTGAAAGTCTACGAGCTACCTCACGTTTTGACGTATTTGGAATTCCTGTAGTCTATTTTTAGACAGTGTAGTGACGTAATGTTTCCTGAGTTTGTTTACATCTGGAGTCGTGAGTCAGTCGCCTGCTTGGATCCCGATGCGAGTGTTGTTATTGTTGCAGTTTATTTTGATGTAGAAAACCATCGTTATATGTAATTATTAGTTTAGTTTTGTATATATAGTGCATAGTTTTGTGATTTTATTGATAATGGGTCACCCATTCAATTCAAGTGACATCAGAGAACTACTCCAAGAAACTGATATAAGTGATTTTCCAAACTCTAAAATTGACATAGAATATGGTCAGGGTGTAAGTGACATTGAACCTATGTCTGATGGCAATATTTCAGATATTGATATTACTGTTGAAGGCAATGTAAATATAGATAACCTAACTGATAATCCTCTGATTCAGGTGAGGAATATATACCCAACCAATCAGATTTAGAGACTAGTGATAGGGATGAACCTGGTCCTAGTAATAGGCCTACTGTAAATAGACAAAGGCAACCTTTAGATGTAAATATTAGTTATAGTGATGATGAAAATGAAAATGTGCCTGGACCAACACCTAGGCCTATTCAACCTACTGTCCCAAAATGAGTTTGAGTATACCCCCCTGAAAATGAAATTGATCCTGAGTCTAAGATTCGTGTTAGGAATCCAGGACCAACTAATTGCCCTCCTAGGAATAGTCCTCCTCTGTCCTATTTTTTACGCAAGCTATCTGGATCATGTTGGTAAATGCAACCAATAAATATGCTGAAAAAATTATAAGTAAAAGAAGACTGTCAGACACTATCAAATCTCAGTCTCGCATCAAACATTGGTACAATGTAACAGTTCCTGAAATGAAAAAGGCAATTGCTATAATTATAAATATGGGTTTGACAAAAAGAACTGCTGTTTCGGATTATTGGTCGACCCTCGAATGTGATTATATGGCTTGGTTTCCAAAGACAATGTCATGTAACCGTTTCTTACTCATTTCTACAATGTTTCATGTAAACCCTACTGAAGCCATACCAAAAGGACAACCAGGACATGATCCTTGGCACAAAGTCAGGACATTCCTAGATTCTATGAACACTGCGTTCAAAAAGTATTTCATCCTCTACCAAAATGTATCGATTGATGAAAGCATGATAGGAATGCGAAATCGCTTCATTTATATCCAGTACATGCCAAATAAAAAGCATGCACGTTTAGGCATAAAGAAATATGAAATATGTGACAGCAAGACTGGCTATATATTACACACTGCTTTATATAGTGGTAAATATTTTTTACAACAAGGGAATGACCCCTTCACTCACAAAGTTGTCATGGAACTTATGACTGAGACAAGACTACTTTACAAGTTTTATCATTTGTTCACTGACAACTTTTATACGAAGTTGCCTATCGCTGAAACCCTTATGAACTGTGATACATTTTTGACAGGCACTGTGAACAAAAATACAAAGGACCTTGCCAAAAATGTTGTTCAGGCTAGCCTAGGTGTCAAAGAAAGTCTCTATTTCAGGAAAGGACCCGTCCTGCTTGTGGGGTATAAAGAAAAGAAAACGAGGAAACCAGTGTATCTCATAACCGCCAGTTACCATGCACAGGATGAAGTCATAAGAAGTAAAAGTGGCAAGCAGGTCCTAAAGCCTACACTCATCCATAAATATAATCAGTTTATGGGTGGTTTAGATCTAAAAGATCAGTCAATATACCATCACACATGCAGCAGAGCGACCCAGCGTTATTGAAAAAAAATATTCTATAACCTTTTGGATATGGCACTTTTTGATTCATATATTTTGTATTCTAATAACACTGACAAGCCAATTCCAAGGAAAAAATATATGAAACAGTTAGTCATGGCATTGGCCAAGGACAGTGATCCTGCTACACCAATAGTTCAGCCTGATGAGAATGAAGAAAAACATGAACTAGGACATCTTCCGAGAAACCAAACAAGAGTTTGCCCTATTTGTGGTAAGAGAAGCCATTGGTGGTGTGCAGCATGTAACTGTGGTGTGCATCCTAAGTGTTACTCAAAACTTTCACACTTCAAGAGGGCTTTGAGGGGTGTGAAGAGGCCAAGTCAACAAGCTGTAGGCAGTGACTCCGAGTAAACTTTACAGTTTCATATCTAATGTATATAGTATTTTTGTGTTTTTTTACATTCAAAGACAGTAGCAGTTATCATTGGGCAGAATACATACAGGATAATTGCTTCTCCCTAACATAGAATAATTTAACTATATATTTTTGTGTTCAGTATAAAATTGTGCATAATTTGGCTATCTTATAATAATTCTGGTAACATTTTATAAACTAAAAAAATACCGCCAAATTTGTATTTTTTTTCATTTATATTTTTATTTTCCATAAACAAATATTTACAAAAAATTTTTTATTTTTTTTTTTAACTTATTCTACAAGTCTTTACAAAGAAAATTATATGAGTCCCATTACCATAGTGCAATTAACTACTGTTTTATGAATTAAAAAAAAAACCCCTTACAAAATAGCTGAAATAGGCCTGGCATTACAGAAAATACTGCAGACCTAGGGTTAAAAAAAAGGGAATTTGTTAGATCTAAGAATTTTGTTAGTTGTAAGTCTTTTAAAAATTTTTAAGATGTTGGCCCTAAAAAAAAAAAATTTATTTTAGTGGGACTAGAGGTTTCGTAGTGTTTTGAAAGGGGGAAGATGTACCGTTTCAGTTAATTTCATTTCTTAGATATAAGCGTCAGTTCTCTGTTATGTAACTTGGCCCTCGTTCGACGTAGAAAGACACTACGAAACCTGATTATTTCCAACTTGTCGGCTCTTGCAGACATAGATATGTAATGTAGAAAGCGGGGGTGGACAATGCTAGAAACCGGCCTGTCTCTGGGCAGTTCTTCGCCACGAGTTGAGGTGAGCGTTTGTGAGGTAAGAGAGCTACTTCACTTTTCTATAGCGATGTTTGTAATCCACAAGGGTCTTTTATAAATTCAATTTTGTTTTTTTTTTTATTTCAGGTAAAGATTTTAAAAGATAAATTTTCTAATCAGGGTTGTTTTATTATTTTTTGTTACATAGGGCAGATGTTAGCTAGAGGATTACGAGCTGACGGACATCTGAACTCAGTCAAATATACCCCCTTTTATTCAGATTTCGGTGGCCATAGTAAATATTCTAATTTTACATAATATAAAATGTATTATATTAGTTTAAAGGTATTTTAGATTTGCAAATAGACTTTAATGTGAACAATAAAAATATATGTTTCGCACCCACATGTGTTCTTTTAATTTTAATTATTATATACCTCTTCAAATGAAGCTACTTATACGTGTGGGGTAAGTAGTGGTATAAGGTCTAAAAACAGACCAAACACATGATCTTTTCTATCCAAGGACGATGTTATATTAGATATGAAGTCAAACATAGCATTCAGTGTTGAGGTGTTTTTCCTGAAGCCAAATTGTTGACGAGATAGTATATGAACAACTAGTTCTTCCGGTGTCAACCGCGTCAAAGGACTATTTACAATATATACAGTTCCAGACGTTTCGCCCATGCTACGATGTGGCATCCTTAGTGGTTAGGCTGAGACTGAAGGTCAGCAGTCGCTCTGCCCAATATATAGCGATGACGCAGCTGTCATGTCACATAGGCCAACTGACCCGAGTCTGAGGTCACGTACGCACTTCCGCGTAAGCTATGATATTTTTAACTTCTTAAGAACTGGTCCCCATGTTCTTGGCAACTTCATGCTATCTTCTTTGTTAAAATTATCCCCTCTTTTGTATATTTCGATGGCTTCCCCAACTCTTCTCGGATAATAAAACGGGATGTTGGCCAATACTTTGGTCTTGTCAAATAAAATTCCATGTTTAGTAAGGGCACTATGTTCTGCTACTGCTGACTTATCGACATCTTTGTTCTTAGTATGTCTTATATGCTCCTTTAGTCTTTTTGATACTTGTCTCTTCGTTTCTCCTATATAAACTGAACCGCAGTCACATGGTATTTCATAGACGCCAGGCGTAGATAGAGGTATCTTATCTTTATAAGGTGGAAGTAAATCTTGTAGTCTATTTGGTGGCCTAAATATTGTCTTGATATCATCCTTCTTTAAAATTCTTCCAATTTTGTCTGTTGTTCCTTTGATATATGGTAAATACACCATTGGTTTTCTTGCATTGGTCGATTGCTATCCTCCATCTTGATTGGCTGAACTATTATTAGTCTGCTGGTTTCCTATTGGTTGAGCTTCTTTATTTAATTTAGATATTTGTTTCTTGAAAGCCCTGTTGATGTCCATCTTGTTATATCCATTACAATTCAATGTAGTTTTTAGCAGGTGTTTTTCTCCGTTCCAGCTTTCTTTGTCCGATATGTGGATAGCTCTGTTTATAAGGGTATTTATGACGGAATTTTTCTGGGATGGATGGTGATGTGAGGGGGCATTCAGATATCTGCTCGTATGGGTTGGTTTGCGGTATACTGCATGGCCTATTGATCCATCTATCTTCCGTGTAGTAAGAACATCCTTAAGCTTACGAAATAGGAGATAGTATATGGTTCGAGTTTAGGAAAGAAGAGAGATGGTTCAAGAATATCTTCTCAAACACCTTTGAGAAGGTTGATTGAATAGAAATAGGACGGTAATTTTTTGCTTCATTTGAGCACCCGGATTTGAATATTGGTTTGACAACTGAACTCTTTAGTGGAGATGGGAACTCACCTGAGAAAAACGAGTAGTTGATCAGGTACGTAAGCAGGAAAGCCAGTTTTTCAGCACAGGCCCTCAAAACATTGGAAGAAATGTGGTCTCTACCTGAGGACAATCCCTTTTTCAAAGAATGTATAACTTCGATAACTTCAGATTCATGTCTAGGAGTTAAGAAGATTGTACTCTGAACAAGTTGTCCAGAAGCCACTGAAATGTCAACCAAAGACGCATCTTTACCTCCAAGGCGCTTATCAACGTTGATAAAGAAATCGTTGAAAAAATCGGAAACTAATTTGGGATCTTTCTCTAAAATACCTTGGTCATTGAAGACTGAAAGTTGTTTAAATGGTGTACAATTATTGGAAGGGCCAGATTCCTTTATAACTCTCCAAATATCCCTATTTAAGTTGGGAGAATTTTCCAGGTGTTATTTCCAGGTGTGCTCCAAAAATTTGAGCTTTGGCATATCGAACTCGTATTCTGAACTCTTTCTTCAGGGTTAAATACCTTTGCCTCATTGGATGGGATCTGTCCAAATCTTTACTCAAGGAACACATCTGAACTACTTTATCTCTAACATTTAACAGAGAGGAATCCAGGATTACCTTTGTCGTAAGGTCTCTGTGTTTTATTTTACATTTCTTTTCAGGGAAATAAATCTCAAAATAATATGAAAGAATGTTCAGGAAACATCTAAATCCCTCTGATACACCCTCACACATAAGGACATCTTTCCAGGATTCACTACTACGTAAGCATTTGAACATCCTGGGAGAAAAAACCTCTTATACCTAAATGCTGATTTTGTAAGAGCTGGGTTTAAGTCCATAATATCCAAAACCTGAGCACAGTGATCAGAGATGCCTGCCGCAAGAACATAAGATATTATTCCAGCACGTTATGATGCTGATGAGCTGCTGACTGACATTTATGCAGCCAGAGATTGGATCCAAGCTGCTTGTAAACTAAAGCACGTTCAACCAAAATGGTTAATGAATTTGAAAAAATAGGCCCAGGGCGATTAAATTTTGGATCCGCAAGAGGGTATGATTCAACTAATTTCACTAAGTCAGGGCTGAGCGTGGATTTAGGTAAATCTGTTGTAATACGATCCAGAACTAGCAATGGATGATTTTGAGTAATAGTATGACCACTCGTAGTTAATAAGTTAAGATAGACAAGACCTCTTGATGAAGTGAGTGACTGTGAGATACCACTAATGGAAATGGTAGACTTGAATCGTTTAGCTCCCATAAGTTGAGCTGCACGTTCAGATATAAAACTACCTTGACTTCCAGGATCAATTAAAGCACGAAAAATATGAGTATTTCCATTAGAAGAGACAAGTTTCACCAAAGCAGTAGCGAGTAAAATAGTTGATCTTTGTTGTCGTGAATAATGAGTAGAAACGCCTGCAAACGTAGTGTTATCATTAGCAGTACGTACATGCATTGCGGTTGGAATTACATCCTTTGAAGATGCATCCCTTGGCCTTTCCTCGTGTAATAAAGTGTGATGTTTTTTTATTACATTTTACACAAGTACCTTTTGAAACACATTTATTTATTTCATGGTTTCCTAGGCAAGAGAAGCATCTGTGGTTTTGTTTTACTATTTGATAGCGTTTCTGAGGAGTTTTGGATTTAAACACTGAACAAGAGTAAATCTTGTATCCTTTTTATGTACATGGAAACTCTGTGGAATTGGTAGGCTGTGTCGAGACAAATGAGACGAGACGAGAGGTAGGAGACTTAGATTTTCCATGTTTGACAGCCAAATTAGGCGACTGTGAGATGGGTTTTTCAAATTTATTACTTGTTTCAGACGTGAATAAATATGCATCTTCTGAGTGAGCACAATAGTAAGAGACAAAAGCTAATAGTTCCACTCAGAGTTTGTCTACAATTACTTGACTTCAGATTATTTTCGTTTTCATATATGTTTTCCTGCTTCATGAAGTATTAGTTGCTGTACATAGTTTGTTGATAGATTAAGCTGTGTGTAATCCATTATAGTTGTTTCCAGATCCTTGTATTATTAAGTTTCTACATTTTGTAACCTCACTGAAGAGTGGTAATATTAACACTAGTCACCATTGACTATGGCTAATCGACAGATCATAGCAGCCGCTCGCTTGAAAAGACTTAATAGTTCTAATAGTTCCTTGTTTGCAGGTATCTTACCTGACATGTTAAGCCAGCAGGGAAGGAGTGCAGACCCTCTAACACTCACAGCTTGTGAGGACAACCTCGATGAAGTGATCTCAAGAGGCATTGAGCAATGTATGGAGATCCCGGCAAGGATCGTAGTAGCCCAGATGGTCTCAAACTACCAGGGAAGACGGAGCAGGAACCTCACGAGTGGATCTACCAAGCTTGCATATGGGCAGAGTTGATCGCAACATGTGCTGTGTCTTCACCAAAAACAGTCGCCTCCATGAATGCCAGCAGAGATGAGATTAATACTATACTGTCCAATAAACCCCCGATCCTGAAACTATCCTAGCAGCCTGGCAGACGGTCTACAACTGCCTCATGGAAGATGAGCCACTTGGATTTGTCCCGTGGGATGAGGCAGCACCTGTGATGCCACCTACTCCAAACCCACCTCAGCAAGTGGCGGACCAGAAGTACCACTTTTGCTTATATTCTGGTCATGCATTTTATAAATCAGCGATTTTTGTCGTTGATGCGGCTTTGCTTCGACTGGGAATCAATGTGCAATTTATCAATGCAGAGAATGTGCGTAACATACCTGAGTTTCAATGGGCGTTGCGTGAGAAATATCCTACGAGATGGGCAGCACTTCCAATCGATCACGTTTATTTGTGCGGATTTTACTGAAGGGTTAGTAAGTGAAAGTGCAAACACCTTTGAAACAATGGATGTTACGAACTTGTAGATAAGCCAGTTGTATACGTGTGCCACTTAAATCTATATCTGGTAATCACTGAAAACTTCACTATTCACTGAATAGTTGACTAATCACTGCACAATACTTAACTCACAACCTTTTGAAAGCACTTCACACTCTCACCACTTAGAAGATGACTTAACACTTAGACTTGAACTGAACCAATTTAGTTTTAAGACGAGAATAAATTTATCGAATGAATGTGAAGGCCAATGAATGCGTAGTATGAATCTATTAGATTAAGTGGCATAACTTGAACGACGAACTCTTCGACTTAGAAAACTTGAATTACCTATCACAACGATACTCTGAAGCACACGACCGAACCACATACCACGCTTACAACTGTCCAAAAGATTTTAAACTTTGTTTGATGTCGCAAGTAAAAGTAACTTTTCCAAAACTTGTTTTCAAAAAAAAGGTAGAAAAAGACAAAATTTTAAATGAACAAAGAGACAAAAAGCACGCGGACCGTGGAAACTACTGCGTAAGACTGTCGAGTGGAAGGGTAGTTCAACGTAACTTAGCATGTTAGAAATAGAACCCCCCCTCGATAGGCATATTTAGGGCTCTCCCCGACTAAGCTGACCTTGACGGTCAGGGAAGACATAGCCAACCTCTCGTCGCTGGTCGTCTGGGGAAGCCTAAGTGTAACCAACAGGTGACATAAACAAAAGGATGAACTATCATGCACCAGTGATACTATAGTGTAGTGGTGAACTATGATGAATATCCAATCAATTGTAAAGAAAAGGGTTTGTTTCTTTTGATTTGTGAAATTTATTGCCTTTTGAAATATTGTTTAACCCGAGCGCTGTCGGTCGTCACAATTTGTGACGACCGGGCTCTTTCACCAGTGTCGACGTCACAATTTGTGACGATGTGCATACACTGGCTATAATTGTTATATTTACCCAAAGCCTAGGCACAGGTGTTTATATTTCATATCATTTGAAAGTCTACGAGCTACCTCACGTTTTGACGTATTTGGAATTCCTGTAGTCTATTTTTAGACAGTGTAGTGACGTAATGTTTCCTGAGTTTGTTTACATCTGGAGTCGTGAGTCAGTCGCCTGCTTGGATCCCGATGCGAGTGTTGTTATTGTTGCAGTTTATTTTGATGTAGAAAACCATCGTTATATGTAATTATTAGTTTAGTTTTGTATATATAGTGCATAGTTTTGTGATTTTATTGATAATGGGTCACCCATTCAATTCAAGTGACATCAGAGAACTACTCCAAGAAACTGATATAAGTGATTTTCCAAACTCTAAAATTGACATAGAATATGGTCAGGGTGTAAGTGACATTGAACCTATGTCTGATGGCAATATTTCAGATATTGATATTACTGTTGAAGGCAATGTAAATATAGATAACCTAACTGATAATCCTCTGATTCAGGTGAGGAATATATACCCAACCAATCAGATTTAGAGACTAGTGATAGGGATGAACCTGGTCCTAGTAATAGGCCTACTGTAAATAGACAAAGGCAACCTTTAGATGTAAATATTAGTTATAGTGATGATGAAAATGAAAATGTGCCTGGACCAACACCTAGGCCTATTCAACCTACTGTCCCAAAATGAGTTTGAGTATACCCCCCTGAAAATGAAATTGATCCTGAGTCTAAGATTCGTGTTAGGAATCCAGGACCAACTAATTGCCCTCCTAGGAATAGTCCTCCTCTGTCCTATTTTTTACGCAAGCTATCTGGATCATGTTGGTAAATGCAACCAATAAATATGCTGAAAAAATTATAAGTAAAAGAAGACTGTCAGACACTATCAAATCTCAGTCTCGCATCAAACATTGGTACAATGTAACAGTTCCTGAAATGAAAAAGGCAATTGCTATAATTATAAATATGGGTTTGACAAAAAGAACTGCTGTTTCGGATTATTGGTCGACCCTCGAATGTGATTATATGGCTTGGTTTCCAAAGACAATGTCATGTAACCGTTTCTTACTCATTTCTACAATGTTTCATGTAAACCCTACTGAAGCCATACCAAAAGGACAACCAGGACATGATCCTTGGCACAAAGTCAGGACATTCCTAGATTCTATGAACACTGCGTTCAAAAAGTATTTCATCCCCTACCAAAATGTATCGATTGATGAAAGCATGATAGGAATGCGAAATCGCTTCATTTATATCCAGTACATGCCAAATAAAAAGCATGCACGTTTAGGCATAAAGAAGTATGAAATATGTGACAGCAAGACTGGCTATATATTACACACTGCTTTATATAGTGGTAAATATTTTTTACAACAAGGGAATGACCCCTTCACTCACAAAGTTGTCATGGAACTTATGACTGAGACAAGACTACTTTACAAGTTTTATCATTTGTTCACTGACAACTTTTATACGAAGTTGCCTATCGCTGAAACCCTTATGAACTGTGATACATTTTTGACAGGCACTGTGAACAAAAATACAAAGGACCTAGCCAAAAATGTTGTTCAGGCTAGCCTAGGTGTCAAAGAAAGTCTCTATTTCAGGAAAGGACCCGTCCTGCTTGTGGGGTATAAAGAAAAGAAAACGAGGAAACCAGTGTATCTCATAACCGCCAGTTACCATGCACAGGATGAAGTCATAAGAAGTAAAAGTGGCAAGCAGGTCCTAAAGCCTACACTCATCCATAAATATAATCAGTTTATGGGTGGTTTAGATCTAAAAGATCAGTCAATATACCATCACACATGCAGCAGAGCGACCCAGCGTTACTGGAAAAAAATATTCTATAACCTTTTGGATATGGCACTTTTTGATTCATATATTTTGTATTCTAATAACACTGATAAGCCAATTCCAAGGAAAAAATATATGAAACAGTTAGTCATGGCATTGGCCAAGGACAGTGATCCTGCTACACCAATAGTTCAGCCTGATGAGAATGAAGAAAAACATGAACTAGGACATCTTCCGAGAAACCAAACAAGAGTTTGCCCTGTTTGTGGTAAGAGAAGCCATTGGTGGTGTGCAGCATGTAACTGTGGTGTGCATCCTAAGTGTTACTCAAAACTTTCACACTTCAAGAGGGCTTTGAGGGGTGTGAAGAGGCCAAGTCAACAAGCTGTAGGCAGTGACTCCGAGTAAACTTTACAGTTTCATATCTAATGTATATAGTATTTTTGTGTTTTTTTAAATTCAAAGACAGTAGCAGTTATCATTGGGCAGAATACATACAGGATAATTGCTTCTCCCTAACATAGAATAATTTAACTATATATTTTTGTGTTCAGTATAAAATTGTGCATAATTTGGCTATCTTATAATAATTCTGGTAACATTTTATAAACTAAAAAAATACCGCCAAATTTGTATTTTTTTTTTTATTTATATTTTTATTTTCCATAAACAAATATTTACAAAAAAAATTTTTTATTTTTTTTTTTTTAACTTATTCTACAAGTCTTTACAAAGAAAATTATATGAGTCCCATTACCATAGTGCAATTAACTACTGTTTTATGAATTAAAAAAAAAACCCCTTACAAAATAGCTGAAATAGGCCTGGCATTACAGAAAATACTGCAGACCTAGGGTTAAAAAAAAAAGGGAATTTGTTAGATCTAAGAATTTTGTTAGTTGTAAGTCTTAAAAATTTTTAAGATGTTGGCCCTAAAAAAAAAAAATTTATTTTAGTGGGACTAGAGGTTTCGTAGTGTTTTGAAAGGGGGAAGATGTACCGTTTCAGTTAATTTCATTTCTTAGATATAAGCGTCAGTTCTCTGTTATGTAACTTGGCCCTCGTTCGACGTAGAAAGACACTACGAAACCTGATTATTTCCAACTTGTCGGCTCTTGCAGACATAGATATGTAATGTAGAAAGTGGGGGTGGACAATGCTAGAAACCGGCCTGTCTCTGGGCAGTTCTTCGCCACGAGTTGAGGTGAGCGTTTGTGAGGTAAGAGAGCTACTTCACTTTTCTATAGCGATGTTTGTAATCCGCAAGGGTCTTTTAATAAATTCAATTTTGTTTTTTTTTTATTTCAGGTAAAGATTTTAAAAGATAAATTTTCTAATCAGGGTTGTTTTATTATTTTTTGTTACATAGGGCAGATGTTAGCTAGAGGATTACGAGCTGACGGACATCTGAACTCAGTCAAATATACCCCCTTTTATTCAGATTTCGGTGGCCCTAGTAAATATTCTAATTTTACATAATATAAAATGTATTATATTAGTTTAAAGGTATTTTAGATTTGCAAATAGACTTTAATGTGAACAATAAAAATATATGTTTCGCACCCACATGTGTTCTTTTAATTTTAATTATTATATACCTCTTCAAATGAAGCTACTTATACGTGTGGGGTAAGTAGTGGTATAAGGTCTAAAAACAGACCAAACACATGATCTTTTCTATCCAAGGACGATGTTATATTAGATATGAAGTCAAACATAGCATTCAGTGTTGAGGTGTTTTTCCTGAAGCCAAATTGTTGACGAGATAGTATATGAACAACTAGTTCTTCCGGTGTCAACCGCGTCAAAGGACTATTTACAATATATACAGTTCCAGACGTTTCGCCCATGCTACGATGTGGCATCCTTAGTGGTTAGGCTGAGACTGAAGGTCAGCAGTCGCTCTGCCCAATATATAGCGATGACGCAGCTGTCATGTCACATAGGCCAACTGACCCGAGTCTGAGGTCACGTACGCACTTCCGCGTAAGCTATGATATTTTTAACTTCTTAAGAACTGGTCCCCATGTTCTTGGCAACTTCATGCTATCTTCTTTGTTAAAATTATCCCCTCTTTTGTATATTTCGATGGCTTCCCCAACTCTTCTCGGATAATAAAACGGGATGTTGGCCAATACTTTGGTCTTGTCAAATAAAATTCCATGTTTAGTAAGGGCACTATGTTCTGCTACTGCTGACTTATCGACATCTTTGTTCTTAGTATGTCTTATATGCTCCTTTAGTCTTTTTGATACTTGTCTCTTCGTTTCTCCTATATAAACTGAACCGCAGTCACATGGTATTTCATAGACGCCAGGCGTAGATAGAGGTATCTTATCTTTATAAGGTGGAAGTAAATCTTGTAGTCTATTTGGTGGCCTAAATATTGTCTTGATATCATCCTTCTTTAAAATTCTTCCAATTTTGTCTGTTGTTCCTTTGATATATGGTAAATACACCATTGGTTTTCTTGCATTGGTCGATTGCTATCCTCCATCTTGATTGGCTGAACTATTATTAGTCTGCTGGTTTCCTATTGGTTGAGCTTCTTTATTTAATTTAGATATTTGTTTCTTGAAAGCCCTGTTGATGTCCATCTTGTTATATCCATTACAATTCAATGTAGTTTTTAGCAGGTGTTTTTCTCCGTTCCAGCTTTCTTTGTCCGATATGTGGATAGCTCTGTTTATAAGGGTATTTATGACGGAATTTTTCTGGGATGGATGGTGATGTGAGGGGGCATTCAGATATCTGCTCGTATGGGTTGGTTTGCGGTATACTGCATGGCCTATTGATCCATCTATCTTCCGTGTAGTAAGAACATCCTTAAGCTTACGAAATAGGAGATAGTATATGGTTCGAGTTTAGGAAAGAAGAGAGATGGTTCAAGAATATCTTCTCAAACACCTTTGAGAAGGTTGATTGAATAGAAATAGGACGGTAATTTTTTGCTTCATTTGAGCACCCGGATTTGAATATTGGTTTGACAACTGAACTCTTTAGTGGAGATGGGAACTCACCTGAGAAAAACGAGTAGTTGATCAGGTACGTAAGCAGGAAAGCCAGTTTTTCAGCACAGGCCCTCAAAACATTGGAAGAAATGTGGTCTCTACCTGAGGACAATCCCTTTTTCAAAGAATGTATAACTTCGATAACTTCAGATTCATGTCTAGGAGTTAAGAAGATTGTACTCTGAACAAGTTGTCCAGAAGCCACTGAAATGTCAACCAAAGACGCATCTTTACCTCCAAGGCGCTTATCAACGTTGATAAAGAAATCGTTGAAAAAATCGGAAACTAATTTGGGATCTTTCTCTAAAATA